>CAUYON010113750.1:0-10694 GCA_963573935.1 Arctocebus calabarensis
CAGGTGCCCGCCACAACGCCCGGCCATTTTTTGGTTGCAGCCGTCATTGTTGTTTGGCGGGTCCTGGGGCTGGATTCGAACCCGCCAGCTCAGGTGTACGTGGCTGGCGCCTTAGCCCGTTGAGCCACAGGCGCCAAGCCTTATTGAGGGTTTTTATCATGAAAGGGTGATGGATTTGTTGAGTACATTTATTGAGAAAATCATATGGTCTTCATTTTTGCTTCTGTTTAATGTGCTGAATCACAGTTATTGATTTATGTAGGTTGAACCATCTTTGCATCTCTGGGATGAAGCCCACTTTGTTATGGTGGACTATTTTCTGATGTGCTAATTATTGAATTCAGTTTGCTAATATTTTTTTGAAGATTTTTGCTTTTATATTCATAAGGGTTCTTTATCTGTAATTTTGTTTTATTGTTGTGTCCTTTCCTGGCTTTGGTATCAAGGTAATATTGGCTTTATAGAATGAGTCAGGTAAGATTCCACCCTTTTCAATGCTATGGAATAATTTCCATAGTTTGGTTACTAGCTATTCTTTGTGTATGGTAGAATTCAGCTGTGAATCCATCTGTAATAAGACTTTTCTATTGTTGGGAGATTTTTTATTAGTGCTTCACTATCACTGCTCATTATTGGATTGTTTGGGAGTTCTGTTTCTTCCCGACTGAGTTTTGGGAGATTGTGTTTTTCCAGGAATTTGCCTATTTCCTCTATGTTTTCTAGTTTATGTGCACACATATTTTCATATTATGTACAGATGATATTTTGTATTTCTGTGGTATCAGTTGTAATGTCTCCTTTTACATTTCTGACTGAGCTTATTTTGAGACTTTCTCTTCCATTTCCAGTTTATCCAGCTAGTGGCCTATAAATATTGTCTAGGTTTTCAAAGAACCAATGTTTTATTTCATTGATCCTTTGTAGTTTTTTCCCATTTTGTTTAGTTTTGCTCTAAACTTAGTTATTTCTTTTCTTGTGCTTGCTTTAGATTTGGTTTGCCCTTTATTTTGTAATTTCTTGAGCCATGACATTAAGTTGCTAATTTGTGATCCTTTTATTTTTTATTTTTTATTTATTTATTTTTTTTTGTAGAGACAGAGTCTCACTTTATTGCCCTGGGTAGAGTGCCGTGGCGTCACACTGCTCACAGCAACCTCCAGCTCTTGGGCTTAAGCGATTCTCGTGCCTCAGCCTCCCTAGTAGCTGGGACTACAGGCGCCCGCCACAGTGCCTGGCTATTTTTTTTTTGTTTTGCAGTTCGGCCGAGGCCGGGCTTGAACCCGCCACCTTCAGTATATGGGGCCAGGGCCCTGCTTGCTGAGCCACAGGAGCCGCCCCCTTTTATCTTTTTTATGTACATATTTGAAGCTATGAAATTTCCCCTTTGCTCTGCTTTTGCTGAGTCCCATAGAATTTTGATAGCTTCTCTCCCCTTTGTCATTTATTTCAAGGACATTTTGATTTTCAACTTAATTTTATTATTGATTTAATAATCATTCAGCAGTAGGTTAATTTCCATGACTTTGTGTAGATTTGAGTTAGTCTTATTCTGCTATCATCTGAGAAAGATACACAGCAGGATTTCAATGTTTTTGAATTTGTTGAGACATGTTTTATGACCTAAGTTATGATCAGTTTTGGAGACTATCCCATGTGCTGGTAAGAATGTATATTCACTAGTTTTGGGTAGAATATTTTGTAAATATATGTTAGGTCTACTTGTTTTAGAATGCTGTTTACGCCCAGTGTTTTATTTATTTTTTGCTTGGATGTTATGTCTAGCTCTGTTATTGGGGTGTTGGAGTCCCTGGAAATTATGATACTACTGTCTGTCTCTTTATTTAGATCCAGTTGTGTTGGCTTTATGAATTTGGGAGCTCCTATGGTAGGTGTGTATATGTTTAGGACTGTTATGTCTTCTTGTTGAATTGCTCCCTTTACCATTGTATAATGACTGTCTTTGTCTTTCTTTACCATTGTTGATTTAAAGTCAGTTTTATCTGTTATAATAAAAAGGTAAATCTGCTCTTTTTTGGGTTCCTTTTGTGTGGAATATATTTTTCCATCCTTTCATCTTGGATCTGTGTCAGTCCTTGTGTAGTAGATGTGTTTCCTAGAGACAACAGTTTCTTGGGTCATAGTTTTTCATCTATTGAAAGGGCACCTATCTCTCACCAATTACAAAAAATTAATTCAAGATAGAGAAAAGACAAACGTAAAGCACAGAATCATAGAAATTCTGGAAGGGAATGTAGGTAAATCTCTTTCTAGCCTAGGCAAAGAATTTATGACTAAAACATCAAAAGCAATTACGTCAACAACAGAAATAAATAAATGAGGCTTGATTAAATTTAAATGTTTCTGCATAGCAATGTAAACAATCAACAGAGCAAATAGACAACCTATAGAATGACGGAAAATATTCACATGCTATATATTCAATAAAGGGCTAATTACAAGACTCTACAATGAACTCAAGGAAGCCAGCAAGAATAAAACAAACAACCCAATTAAAAAGTGGGAAAAAAGACATGGATAGAAGATTTCAAAAGAATATAGACTAATGGTCCATAAACCTATGAATAATTGCTGAATGTCACTAATCATCAGGGAAATACAAATTAAAACCACAAATGAGATATTGCCTTATCCCACTTAGCCTGGCATTTATCAAAAAATCCAAAAGGACTGGTGCTGGCATGGGTGCAGAGAGAAAAGAATACTTATACACTGTTAGTGGGATTGCAAATTAGTACAACCTCTATGGAAAACAGTGTGAAGATTCTTCAAAGAACTCAAAGTAGACCTACCATCTGATCTAGCTATCCACTACTGGACCTGTAGGAAAAGAAGTCATTTTATCAAAGAGATGCACACTACAATGTTTATGTAGCACAATTCATAATTTTGAAGATGTGATATCAACCCAAGTGCTCATCAATTCATGAGTAGATTAATAAAATGTGGTACATGTATACCATGGAGTACTACCCAGCCATTAAAAAGATAAATTAATGCCATTTGCAAGAATTTGGATGGAATTGGAGAACATTATCCTAAGTGAAGTATCTAAAGAATGAAAAAACAAATACCACATGTACTTGCTATTAAATTGGAACCAAATGATGGGCACACATGTGCACAGAGGGAAGCAAAACTCAGTGGAAATCAAGGAGGATAGAGGAGGAAGAAGAGGATAGGCGAAAACATACCTAACAGGTGCAAAGAACACTATTTGGCTGACAGGAATGCTCATAGCCTTGATTAAAGCATTACAAAAAAAAAATCCATGTAACCAAAACCATTTTTGCCCTCTTAATATTTTGATTAAAAAAAGAAGTCATGGGTGGCATCTGTGGCTCAAGGAGTAGGGTGCTGGCCCCATACACTGGTGGTGGTGGGTTCAAACCCAGCCCCAGCCAAAAAAAACTATAAAAAAAAAAGAAAATGTCATTTTATCAAAAATACATCTGCACTCAAATGTTTAGTGCAGCATAATTCACAATTGCAAATAAGTAGAGTCAACCCAAGTACCCATCAATTCATGACCAAAATGTGTGTATGTATGCTTGTGTGTGTGTGTGTCTGTATATATGTATCAAACTCTTTATCCATGTAACAAAATGGATTAATGTTCTTTGCAGCAATTCGAATGGAGCTGACAACCATTATCCTAAGTGAAGTATCACAAGAATGGAAAAGAAATACCACATTCACTCTCTAATAATCAATGGGCACACTTGGGCACAAAGAGAAGTAAAAGTCATTGCAAATCAGGAAGGGAGGTTGAGGAAGTGAGGAGGGGTCAAAACCTATATGATAGGTACAATGAATACTATTCGGGTAATAAACACTATTTGGGTGATGAGCACACTAATATCCCTGACTTAAGCATTGTAAAAGATACTCATATACCAAAATATTTTTGACCCTTCAATATTTTGAAATAAAAAATAAAAGGAATCAGAAAACAAACTGTAAAATTGAATATAATAGTATAAATTAACCCCAAATATATCAACTTTATAATATAGTCATAGAGAATATATTTAGGTGAAATAATCTGAGTTTACATTATTTGTGGGATAGATTTCAAGGAAAAAACCCACAAAGAAATATTAAACTTTATTGAGTGTATTTATTGTTAGAAATGATATATGAAGTGTGACAATTAAGTTCGTGAACTTGCCACATTGTGCTTACATTGACAGCCCTGTATAAACATCTCAGTAAGGTTTCATAACCTTAGTATGTCAGCGTCTTACATCCATGTTCATCCTGATGTGGGGTGGTCTTGCTGGGTGGCATTCATTATTGTTGTTGCATGTTGTGTACCGTTGTGAGAATGTTGGAGCTTGAATAGAGCAAGGAACAAACATTTATAAATTTCTGGTTAAACTTGGCAAGATTAGAAGTAAAATCAGGAGCATAGTAGTCCAAATTTATGATGATAATTCCATAGAGAAAACTGCAATGTACAAGTGTATTAAAATTTTTTCTGGGTGGTGCCTGTGGCTCAAAGGGGTAAGGCACCAGCCCCATATACCAGAGGTGGCAGGTTCAAACCTGGCCACAGCCAAAAAAAAATTTTTTTTTTTTTTTGAGGAAAAGCATCGTTGATGAAGAAAGGTCAGGGCAGGCAGTAATGAGTGGAACTGATGAAAATATTGCAAAAATTCATCAAATTGCACTTCAAGATTGTTGGTTGATTGTCAGAAGCATAGCATACTAAGTAAGTATCAATAGAGAAAGAATTAGGAAAATCTCACCTGAAAATCTTGGCATAAGAAAGATGTGTGCAAAAGTGGTCTTGAAGGAGCTCACCAATGAACAAAAGCATTGGAGAGTTGAAGTGTGCCAAGACGTTTTGGAGACCATGTTTTCGACCATGTTATCATAGATGATGAAACATGGGTGCACCAATATGACCCTGAAACAAAGCGTCAAAGTACACAGTGGAAGCCAGCCAGTTCTCCTCAACTAAAAATGTCCCGTCAGTATAAATCAAGACTCAAAACAGTGTTACTAACCTTTTTGGATACCAGAATGATTAATGTACTGTTTGGAAATGCTGCAAACCTGTGTGAAAAAGTTGGACAAAAACAACTGAGCTTTTCACCAACTCATGGCTCTTGCATCATGACAATGCATCAGCTTACACAGCACTGTCTATGAGGGAGTTTTTAGCCTGTAAACAATTAACTGTATTGGAACACCCTTCCTACTTACCTGATCTGCCCCCTAATGACTTTTTTCTTTACACCAAGATAAAGGAAATATTGAAAGGAAGACATTTGATGACATTCAAGACATCAAGAGTAATTATGATGACAGCTCTAATGGTCATTCAAGAAAAAGAGTTCCGAAATTGCTTTGAAGCATGGACTGGGTGCTAGTGTCTTTGCATAGTTTCCCAAGGGTGGTACTTTGAAGGTGACTGTAGTGATGTTCAGCAATGAGGTACATAGTGCTTTTTCTAGGAAGAGTTCATGAACTTAATTGTCAGGCCTAGTATGATAAAAACAATTTTATTATATTGTAACATATAGTCAATATATAAATATATTGATGTTATAATAAAATTTTTTAATTAAAAAATAGGTACAATAAGGCACAAATATGTATGTAACTAATAATATAAACTCTCTCTCCACCACCCCCAGCTCTTTTCACTGAAGTGGTCCAAATGCAATGATTTTCCCATGGCAATGAGCATACACAGTGCTCAAATTCTGGTTTCTAAATAATTGCTTTTAAGTAAAAGGAACTAGGGCTCCTTAAGGAAAGCTAATTCCAGATCTAGGGCAGGAAAGAACAGGATTAGTTCAAAACATGTTTTTGCACCAATCAGCAGGGGATTGTTCAAACACAAAAGGAATCATGCCAAAAAGATATGGGAGCCAGCTTGAAGCAGCTCCATTGTTCAGATCTGACAATGTTTGAGCATTCAGGACAATAATGAGTACAATTGGTTAAATTTTTAAAATGCACAAGTTAATTGTAATACTCTAAATGATTAAATAAATGAAAGGAGAAAGAGAAGCAAGCTTATTTTTACAGAAGAATGGATGATACAATCAGAGAATCCCCATTTTGCCATTACCCCCAAATCAGGAGAAGCTCAACAATGGATACTAAAATCACTATTACAAGTATCTGGAGACAGGATAAGTGTGTAATTTTAAACTATTGTATCATACATCTCTTGTTAATTATATAGGGGAAAAATGAACTTTTATAATGGCAAAATTTAACTCCACCTCCTTCAAAGGGTAAATTTAGTATTTCTGATAATGAGATTATACGACATTATATCTCTAGATATGATCTAATAGGAAGTACACACACTGACCTACAAAATGTTGTGCCTTCAAGAAGTAACTTCAATTTATATACCTCTAGTTTGACTCCTGGTTTAGAGAAAAAGCAAGGGTTAGAGAAAATAGTTGAATGACAACATAGGGAAACAATCACACTTAGCTAGATTCCTGGAAAAGTAAAGGTAACTATAAATAGAGAGAAGGTTCCAATTTAAAAGAAACTAAAGAAACCTTATAAAGCACTTTATGAACTTTCAATGATACCTGGATTGGAAAAAATATTTGTAGAAAGCATTGGAATGCTTGAGTAGGACTTCATCAAATTATTATTCATGTTTTTAGCTGTCATGTTATAGTTACATATGAGAATATTCTTGTTTTAAAGAAAGACATACTGAAGGATTTTGGAGTGAAGTCATTAGGTCTACAATTCATTTTGAAATGGTTCATCTAAACAAATCAAATATTTATTTAGTGAGAGAAATGGGGAAATATGGCAAATATATTAACAATTTTAAAATCTAGGTGGGTCCCGTATGACTATAATATTCTTTTAATTTTCTCGATATTTGAAACATTTCAAAGTTATAAAGATTGGGAAAAATTTGAAAACAATAAAAAATAAAATATAAATAATCAAATACTTGAATAATTGATAACCTTACAAAGCACTTTCAATGTATTCATTAAAAAACAAAATGGAATGAAAATGTATGATTTGACTACTCAGGACTACAATTCATGACACAAATCACAAGATAAAACAGAAAATACAGAAGTCTGCAAGCAAAAAAGAGCAGAAATTAGCAAAATAGAAATCACAAGAAGTGTCATAAAGAATAAAATAGACTTGTGTAAAAAGACAGGCACAACAAACAATTTAGAGAACAACAAAACAAGTAGAAAGCTTTAAGAGAAACTGACCAAATTACTTTTGAAAATGCCCATTTGCAGATAATATGGTAATCTATTTTTTTAAAAACTCAAAGCTGATCTGCAAACTATTAGAGTTAAAAAATTTGGGAATGTTGTTGAATACAAAAATATGCAAAATCAGTAAAAAAGAACTACAGAAGGGGAACACAGAGCCCAGTTTGGGTGCTTTGATTACTAAGGAGCAAGGTAGACAAATGCCCTCACATCATCCCATGTCTGCTTTGTAAAGTTATCAGTTATTCAAGTATTTGATTAGTTATATTTTATTTTTATTGTTTTCAAATTTTCCCCAGTCTTTATAACTTTGAAATATTTCAAATTTTGAGAAAATTAAAAGAATATTATAGTCATATAGGACCCACCTACATTTTAAAACTCTGTGACAGCAGTGGTTACACCAGTGCCATCTTTGTTCAGACAAATATTGACATGCAATACTGACACTTAAAATGAGTATAAAATGAGTATAATGTTTTTTATCATAACTTTAAAAAAACTAGAGAAAAGTAGCATTTATGTTATTCACAAACTTCACATATCTAAAAATAGATCTCATGAAAGTTGTTCAGAGGATTTATGAGGAAAATTATCAAATAGTCTTGAATGATAAAAAAAACCTTTGTGATGTTTTGTGTTTACTATATTAAAAGAGGTTAGGAGTATCATGAAGTTGTCCCTTCTCTCTTTCCTAATTAATCTGTAAATTTAATAAATTTCCAATCAAAATCCCAACAGAGTTTTTGTAGACATTGTCCAACTTATCCTAAAATTCATATAGAAGATAAAAGCTTAAGAATACTCATAAAAGTTCTTATTAAAACAAAAATACAAACAAATCTTAACCTTACTAGGTATCAAGATTTACAAGGCTATAGATAGGGAGATATTTGCATACACAATATAAGTGAGTCAATATGTAAATTACAAAAGGGAGCGTGGAAGTACACGTGTGTGTGCATACACACATACACATACACTCTACTTGATATATGATAGGCCCAAATATGGAAAATCAATACCATAACTTTTTGTAGAGAATATTAGAGAATATATATGTGATACCTAAATAAGGAAGGATTCTTTAAACAAGATACAAAAGTAAGCCTTATAAAGAAAAATGTGATAAATTGAGATTTACTTAAACTAAATACTTATTTACAATAAAAAAGCTTTAAAATTAAAAAAAACAAGTTGCCAACTAGGAAAAGATTTGAGACATTAATTAAAAACACAAATAACCTTAAATCAATATGAAAGTCACAAGCAACGTAAACATTGAGAAGACTCTCACATTGACAGAGTAAGCTCAAGTACCTAATATTATAAAAAGGCAATTTTCCTAATATTTAGATAACTTCATCCTATAGAAGTAATGAGAAACTATTTTATTTATGTATTCCTGATAAGCAAAACTCAAAAATTCATCAGTATCAAAGATATTGGAAAACGAAAAAGCTCATATATTGGTGGATAAGGTGAAAATTACTATCAGACTTTGTAAAGTACATGTATGTATATGACACAAATGTGAGGTTGTTTGATATTGAATTAATTTTTAAGTTTAAAGCATTGAAAATGAATACAAATATTTATCAGGAGGAGAATAGGTAATTGCCACATAGTGGGATATTATGGGATACCATACTCCCCCAATATGAATAAATAGGCTCTAAAGATACCATTTTTATCTTTCACTACCAATATATTTAAAAATAATATATAGATACTAATTTATACTTTTGCTGAACATAATTATTTAAAAAATTACATAAATTCTTTTTTTTTTTTGCAATGTTTGGCCAGGGCTGGGTTTGAACCCACCATCTCTGGCATATGGCACCAGCGTCCCACTCCTTTGAGCCACAGGCACCACCTCCTACATAAATTCTTTGTAAAACATCCTCTGGGGTTGGAAAGAAATAAGACTTGGGAGAGAAACAAAGGAAGCCTTTGCCTGTAATTCAGAGTTAAAATGATACACCATTAATAACTCTCCATTCTAGGGTGCTTTAGCTTCTGATATTATTTTCTGTATTTTTAAACTTAAAATAATTAGAATGGTCATATCTGATTTCATGTCACCACTTACTTAATTCTAATCTAGTTCATGGTGGAGTCATCATTGGCAACCAAGTCTGGGAGACTAGATGTCCATGTCACGTGGGTTTCCTGACAACCGGCTACCTCTTAGGAAAGCTCTACCCTTTGATATATTAAATATGGTTACTCCCAGGAAATGGTGAATCTACAACCTTTAACTGTCCAAGACACCTTTTCCTTCAAAGAATCCATGGGAATACTCCCTGACAAAAGTACTAAGCTATGAAAATGGAAGATCATCATGCTTCCATTCACTGAACGCGTTTTAGAGATTCTTCCAAAGTTCACTAAGTGTGTTCTGATGTAGGTGTAAAAGAGTTATCGTTTATCCCTGTGCATTGTCTTCCCCACAACCCAATTCCTTCCCTTGTAGCCTTTCTAATCTACTAGCTGTAGCTGAAAGTCACCTAGAGAAGGAGGAGAGGTGACTTACAGGTATTTTTTGCTAGACAGGAAAGGGAAGAGAAGCCTTTAGTGCTGCCTTGGAAGGGGGAGTATTCAAGGACAGAGATGGGAAGAGAGCTTTCCTATTATACTTCCAACCTCCTTCCCTTGAAATGCATAGGAGTTGAGTGGCAAAGGTTAAAATATCGCTATAGGTTTGGGACTATTCCTAGGTGATGATAAAAGCCCTTTCCCACTTCCAAATAGCTTGGTGAGAAGGGTCAAGTTTGGTTTGAGATGTTTCTGCAGGAGTTTCTGCTTGGGGGTGGTTTATACAATATTCTACGTGTCCTTTTGTCATAGAGAAATTGGGAGATCTGGCATCTGATGGGGAGTGAAGGCCCCTTACTGTGGGAGATAATGGCAAAGGTCAGTGGCCTTGGCGTTGTGTGGAGTATGATGTCACATTTCAGGGTTCATGGGCACAGGGTGGCCGGAGCTTCAGAAGGACATGAGACATCTTTCTGGAAGCAGCCGTGTCCCAAAGTGCTGACTGGAGACCACAGCCCTCCCTGGCTGCCTTGATTCCCTTTCTACACAGATTTCTACTCATAGGGAGAGAGGGGGATGGGAGGAAATAAAGAGATGGTTTGAACTTTTCTCTGAAAGACATTTGAACTTGGAGTTCAATACCTGAAAGGGACTATAAAATAACTTGGAAGAGGTTCAGTTACTTTTAATTGGCAAATTAAGAAATCCCTCTCCTGATTCTACCCTCTTCTGCTGTTGTCCTGGGCATGGAAGCCTCAGAGCAAGATGGGACACAGAAAATAAAGTCACACTTTTTACACATAAAAGTTATGTTCTTACACATAAATTTGTGACTTTTAAAATTTTATTTCGGTGTAGATGATAATTCATTCTGATAAGAAAACTATCTTCTATACTTCTGGA
>CAUYON010113752.1:0-17237 GCA_963573935.1 Arctocebus calabarensis
GCATCACAGCTCACAGCAACCTCCAATTCCTGGGCTCAAGCAAGTCTCCTGCCTCTGCCTCCCAAGTAGCTGGGACTACAGGCGCCCGCCACAATGCCTGGCCATTTTTTGGTTGCAGCTGTCATTGTTGTTTGGTGGGCCTAGGTTGGATTCGAACCCGCCAGCTCAGGTGTACGTGGCTGGCACCTTAGCCCATTGAGCCACAGGCGTCGAGCCATCAGACTACTTTCATATAAAAACTTTAGAATACATAAGCATATATTTGAGCTTTCAAAGATGCTGTTTAGATTTCACATATTAAACAGCTACAGCACAGGTATGCCTAACACATGAACACTATTAATATTTTATCCCTGGCAAACAGTCAGAAAGAACTGCATGATTTGAAAGGTGATTTTACTTATTTGTAGTCATTAAAACTCATATAAATAAGGGAATGGCTTAAGCCCAGGAGTTGGAGGTTGCTGTGAGCTGTGTGATGCCATGGCACTCTACTGTGGGCTATAGGGTGAGACTCTGTCTTTACAAAAAATAAATAAATAAATAAATAAAACTCAATAGGTAATTCAAGTATGATCATATAAAGATAGGCAATTAATGTAATATCACTATAAAAATCAAAACCACGAAAATAAAGGCAGAAAACTCGGTTTCTCTATCATTTACATAGGTAGATATCAGGATCTTACTGTAGAAAATATAACAATTCTTACATATAGTTTCCCTAGAACATAATGGAATTTCAGAAGCTACAAAAGATGTCAAGATCCATAGTTTGCATTATTGAATGCTTTTCTTGCCCATTTCAATTCTTCATTCATAGTAAAAAAGTCTTTAACCCTAGCAAACTTCCCAGAGTCCTTTTGAATCAAGAAGATGATATCTTAAACTTGTACTTGACTTTGTCGGCTAATAAACATGGCCTTGTGAGTCATTTCACTAATGAAGTCTATCACAGTAAATATTCTTCAAGAGGAGATATTCTTCAAGAAAATCTACTGACTTAGTATAAGGATTCTTTTCATGTCCAAAGCCATACATCAAACATCTCAATTCTTCAGAAAAAAGTCTCTGTGCTTTACCCTGTCCACCTTCTGCACCTCCTCTAATTTCTTCATTTTCTTCCTCAAAATCAGGATCTTCCTCCTAATCTGCCACCCTATTGCCTGCCAGCCTACAGCACCCAGCAGGGTCCACCCAGCAGGTTTCACTACTTGCACAGCTTCACATCTGATGACTTCCACATTAAAGTGAGTTTTTCTTTTCTTTTCTTTTCTTTTAAAAATACTTAACAGTTCTATTTTCACATTTTGCAATATAAATGAAAACTGCCTGTTTTTGGGATTTATTTCTTCCCTTCAAAACTATTATGATAGGAAGGAAGAGCAAGTCTTCCTTACCATGCTATTAAGAAAATACCCACAGTCACAGCATCACAAACTCATGGTGAAACAGAACAATATGAAACTGACATAAAGAAAACTCCCCTCTACCCTTATGTTTGGTCAGGACATTCCAGGACGAGTGGGCACCAACATGGGACCAGCAGGAGGACTCATCATTTGGGGCCCAGGCATCATTGACACGTGACCTCCCATGGGTGGCTTCATTCCAGGAGCAGGTCCCACTGGCAGCATCCCAGGAGGAGGAGGACCCATCATCAGCATCATGGGAGGGCCCCTCGTGGGGTGCTGACATCATACCAGGATAAGGAGGACCCTGAAGATTGGGGGGAGGTGGAACCATCACCCCTGCAGGAGCAGGAGCAGAGAATGGAGTAGGAGGTATTTTTCCTTGTTGAAATACACCTGTTGTTTTGTTAATCAGGCTCTGGGCCTGCTCTTCCATCACTTTCTGATAGTCCCTCACATACTATTTGTGCTTCCTCCCACTGCAGTGTGTCTTTCTCACAAATGGAGAGTCATGGGTGAGCTATGTATTGCAGTAGTCACAATAAAACTTGGGCATATTCCCTCCTGGCTGTTGGCGACTCCTTTCTAATGTGAGTTTTTAAAAACAAGCATCCATACCAGTGTGGGAGGAAAGAACAGTAGATCAGGAAGAAAGTTTGCTCTATTGGTAATAAAGCTCCAACTTTATCCTTTCCTGGATTTCATAGTCCCATAGAGACACATGGTCCTTAAAAATCATGTGCCACTTCTTAAGGATCATCTTGTTCCAATGGGTGCCAGTTTGAGCTGCAATCAGCTTCTTAAGGTCCCCAGTGGCGTCATCAGTGTTGCATTTAACACAGACTTTCTTCCCTAGACAGTCATTGCAAACAACCCTGATCATCCTGGCAGGAGCTCCAAACTCAAACTCCTAATCTGCAGATGCCACAACCTCCAGCCTCAGGTGCTCTGATGGATGAGATTTAAAAAACCATGAGAGATTCTTTTGCAACCTCCATGCATTTCAAAACTTAATCACCACGATGAGCTCCAGAGGATATATTCGTGTCTTATTCTTGGCTAGAAGAAGCTGGTGAGAGGAGTTTTCTAGCACTTGGGATGCAGAAGCCAGTGGATTACTTGAGCTCGGGAGTTGGAGACTAGCCCGAAGATGAGCAACACCCCATCTCTACACTGGAAGGCATGTCCAATCTCTACTTCAGCCTTTCAGAGCAACCCAAAATTGTTTTTTTTTAATGATCACTGTAGCTACTGTGGGAAGAACAGATTGAGCGGAGCAGGGACATGACCTGGAAGAGGATGTTAGGAATCAAAGCTGCAGGATAAGCATCCCTAATCGAGTAATCTGAATTCTGAACTGCTCCCAGACCCAACTTTCTGAATGTTGACATGACTCTCAAAGGAAATGCTCATTGGAGAATTTGGAATTTCAGATTTTTGGATTAGGGATGTTCAGCTGATAAATCTAATGCACATAACTAAAAAATCCAAAAAAAATCAAAGATCTGAAACATTTCTGGTCACATGTATTGTGGACATGCGATATGCAGGCTTGTATTGCAATAATCCAAGCAAGAATTTTTTTTTTTTTTTTTTTTTGAGACAGAGTCTCACTCTGTCACTCTGGGTAGAGTGCCATGGCATCAGAGTTTACAGCAACCTCAAATTCATGGACTGAAGCGACTCTCTTTCCTCAGCCTCCCGAGTAACTGGGACTACAGGTGCCTGCCACTACTCCTGATTAGTTTTTCTATGTTCAGTAGAGATGAGGTCTCTTGCTCAGGCTGGTCTCGGAATCCTGAGCTCAAGAAATCCACCGCCTCAGCCTCCAAGAGTGCTAAGATTATAGCTATGAGCCACTGTGCCCAGCCCCAAGCAAGAGATGTCATATTGGTCTAAAGTGGCAGAAATGTGGAAATGTGGAGAGATTTGAGAACTATTTAAGGGTTTAACTCAGAAGACCTGCTGATGGCTGGGGTGTAGAGGGAGTGAGGAAGCCAGAGGCATCTGGGAAAGGCTTGCATTTGAGGTTTGCTCAGTGGAATGCCAGGTGTTTTTGTTTCTGGTAAGCTTTGGTTTGGTTGAATCCCAATCCCAGTGCCAGCTTGTCCCTTAATGGGAAGAAAAAGGCCCCTGGTGAGCAGGTGGTTCATTATTTACTTTCCAGCACAGCTTGGGGCTTGCTTTAACCAAGTCAAGATGATTGAAATCCCATTCATTGTTAAGTAAATACATCTGAGCCCTTCAGAGGTACCCACTCTACGTGGCCAGCGACACATCTGCTATCTACATTAACGGTCAAATCACATAAACCCAGGCCCCACCGGAGGCTTACAAAGGAGATGCCAGCAAACTTTTGATTACCACCACCCTTCCAGGTGTCATAATAACAAACAGAGGTGGAAACTAGAGCCCCCCAAACTGTTTAAAGAACAATTAATCAGCACATTCCATGTTAAAGGCTTGGGGAAAAAAAATATTGCTGCACAATTACTGTGGCCTAGAGGAAGAAATTTTTCACTTAACATTGACAGCAGGGAAGTAGAGGAGAAGAGAGAGAAAGCGACAGCCCAGGCAGCACCTACTCTGCATCTGGGCTCAGAAATGCAGATGCTGGAGACCCAATGAACTCAGGGTCAGTGTTTTAGAAAATACAGAGAAAAGACTCCTGGGTGCAGTTATGAAAGGTACAGACAGGGACTAACAGGGAGGGAAGTGAGTGAAGAAAGAAATTGATATTTATTGATAGTTCATTTATTCATCAAGTAATTTTGGTATACCGACTAAGAGCTGGGCATTGTTCTAGATTTTTGAAAAACAGGCACAATTTCTACACATTAGTAGAGTGAGTCAGACAACAAATAAGAAATAAGTATGTTATATGCTCTTGTAATTATAAGAACTACTTAAGGGCTTGTAGTAGGGCGTGTGATCACTAACAGAAAGAGATAGAGTGCGTGTGATCACAAACAGAGTGATGAGGAGGTGACATTCAATTAGGGCACTTGAATGAAATGAGAAAACAAGAGCTGGGATTAAGTGGGGGACAACATGCCAGCCATACCCCAGATAAATTCCATTTAATGCTCATAACCAGTACATTCTAGCAACCTATTTTACAGATGACGCTGTGGAGGGTCAGAGAAATGGGTTGATACGCTCAGGGTGGTAGACTTTGGAATTGGAAAAGCTGAGGTTTGAACTTGGGCTGGCCTGACTTTAAATCAGCTACTCTTTCAACTATATCCAACTACCTATTGGCTGTTAAGTTCCATTCAGTTTACCTCAATGAACAGGAGAGTTCAGTTCCTCAAATAACTAAACATGGCATATAAGTCTTGTCTAAAGATTTAGGTTTCAACAGCGGGGGAAAATATGGGATTACAGAGATGGATAGGACAAAGGCTACAGAGGACAGATCTCTTTTTCTTCTTTGATTCACTCATAAAGTGCTATAGATTTAGTCTCTCTTCTGTAAAATGTACCTAAGGTTAGGGATACTATCAAGGAGCTCCTATCTGTAAACTAAGTGCCCATTAAATGAGAGTTATTACTATGAGCAGAGAACTCCTACATGCTCATTGAAACCCAAGCCAAATATCCCTCCTCTTATGAGATTTTCAAGATTCCTCTTTTTCTTATTTATAAATCATTAAAGCATTGCTTTGTCTTTAAACAGAACCATAAAGTGTGCTTTTCAGGAGGTGAGATCAAGGATTTTTATATGACTTTGGAGGCCTCTGCAATAGTCCATAGCATTTACATAAATGTATTTATGGTTAACATATGATGTATAATGTAAGATGCTCTAAGGATTCTTTAATATACATACATTTTTAAATAAAAAAAAACAAGTATCTGAAAGTTCTAAGTATTAAGGGACTCACTCAAAAAGATTTTGTCACAACTCCAGAAAAGCAAGACCAAATAAAACAAAACCATAATGCCAGATATGTTTGCCATAATTGAAATAAACTATCCTCTTAACCTGCATGAAGCCATAAATTATAGCAATGAGGTATTCTACCAGAATAAAGCAGCACCTCTGATTGGTTAAGGATACTGGTTTTAGAGACAAATAGATCTACCTAGACTCAAGAGTTTATTTCTATTATCTGTTGATATTGGGTGAAATCCATAATCCCTTTTAATCTCATCTTCCCAAATGAGAAGAATATATCATAAATATTTTTCATAGGACTGTCTGAGATAATTCATATACTAGCTTATGCATAGTTCAAGTAACATACAAGAATGGCAGGAGTTTATCATTCTTTTTGCTAAGAGTATTTAAACCTCAAAGGCAGTGGTTGGGTCTATATTGTTCACTGATAATCTAGGATATTGCAGGATCTTTGGATCCCTCTGAAGGGCCTGGTATATAATAGTCACTTAATAAAAATTTGGTGAATGAATAACTCACTTTGCTATGTGCCCTCTTTATTAGTCTCCACAGTCCTCTGAGATGGGTACTATTGGTGTGATTTCATGTTAGAGAGGAGATATTTGAGGTTTTTACAAAGAAGTAAGGTAGCTTGCCCCAAATTATAGAGTTGATATGCAAGAGTCAGGATGTAAGTCTGATTTTCCTGGATCTGTGCCCTGATTTTATTTCACCAGGCTGAAGTTTCTCCAGAAAGTGCCCAGAATGCTGGATGAGTGAGAGGCTGGTAGAGCTACATGACCTTCCATGAAAGAGTCACTCCTGAGAGGCCATGTGCCCATCACTGAGGGAGACACTATAGGCATGACGCCAGGTCTGCAGGGAGCATCCCCAAACTATTAACAATCAGAAACTCAAGGGATTTATAAACAACAAAACTATAACAAGTTCCAAACCTTATTGGTAGAATAAGGATCTCAGGAGACCGCTCAGACTGGGAGACATTTAATACTTCAATCCCTATAGTCTTGCAGGAAAAGGAAATGAGAGATTAGCTGGGGCAGGAGCTTTGAGAACTGGCTTCAGAAAGAAAAGCAAGAAGAAGAAAGGGTAAGTCAGTGCCGGCAAATAGGCTACTGATGAAGGGCTCTGGTAGCCTTGAGAAAGAAAAACCCCCTAAGGTCTCAGAGACAATCCACTGCTGGGGGCCCAGAAACCTCAGGGAGGGATTGAACAAATTAATTCTGCTTAGCTTGTATAATCAGAGACCAAAGCGAGATAGCACAAGCACTCACAGACATCTGAAGGAAGGAAACGTTCAGGAGTGACTCGCAGTGCAGAAGCTAGCCCCAGGGGATGTGGCCAGCAGGAGAGGAGCAAAGCTGAGCCCAGGGAAACGAGACCACATTCTGCAGGGAAACCATCCATCTTCCCAGGGGCTATGGGCCCTCTTTCTGTTCAACATGCTATACTCATTCCTGTCTCAGGACCTTTGTACTTGCCATTTCTCTGTAATTCTGTAATTTTCTTTTCCCTAGATCCCACAAGACTTCTTTGGGTTTCTTTGACATGTTATCTCCCTCAGAGAGGCAATCACAGTCCAAATAATATAGCTCAGTATTCTCCTCTCTACCAATCATCAAATGACTCTGGTTTTTCTCATTCTGGGCACATGTGAAATTATTGCTTTTATTTAGCTCTTTACTGTTTTGTTTATTTTTATTAAATCATAGCTGTGTACATTAATGCAATCATGGGTACAATGTGTTGGTTTTATATACAATTTGAAATATTTGCATCGAGCTGTTTTATTTTTTTAATCATTCCTGGACTAGAACATAAGGATGTCAGCTCCTGTTAGTCTAGACCAGGGTTTAGCCAAGTACTGTGCATGGCCTAAATTTGACCCATCACTTGTTTTTATCAATAAAGTTTTATAGTAACACAGCAACATTAATTCATTTATGCATTGTCTGTAGCCAGTTTCACTTCACACAAGCAGAATCAAGTAGTTTTGCAATAGAGACCACATAGACTATAAAATCTTAAATATTGGACTGGGTGTGGTGGCTCATGCCTGTAATCCTAGCAGTTTGGGAGGCTGAGGCAGGTGATTGCTTGAGCTCAGAAGTTCAAGACCAGCCTGAGCAAGAACAAGATCCCACCTCTACTAAAAATGGAAAAGAAAAAAAAAAAAAAAGAAAGAAAGAAACTAGCCAGGCTTAGTGGTGCACACTGTAGTTATAGTTACTCCAGAGGGTGAAACAAGAGGATCACTTAAGCTCAAGAGTTGGAGGTTGCTGTGAGCAATGGTACCACAGCACTCTAGCCTGGGGCAATGATTCAAGACTGTCTCAAAAAAAAGAAAGAAAAGAAACAAAAGTATATAAAATTTGATGAATAAAATTGAGAAAAATTAAAGATCTAAAATATTTATTACCTGGACCTTTAAAGATAAATGTTGTTGAGCCCTGGTCTAGATTAGTACTGAGAACTAAGTACTAAAAAATGTCTTTTATCAAATTAACAAATGGAATGAAATGAAGGCTTGAAGAGTGGGGTGGAACTATATAATGCCAAGATCAGCTATAGAATTATTGAAACAAGGCAGCTCTCTCACTCTAACACCATAAGTTTTTCTAAATACCTACTTGAGTGCCAAGCACTGACTGCCTAGAAGAAATGGTAGAAATAATAGTCATCATTCCAGTTTTAGAGACTCTAAGAGCCAGTGTGGGAGAGAGACTAACAAATCAACTGCTGTGATTCTGTGTGCTGTCCGAGGCAGAGGAGGGAGAAGCTAGTTATGCCAGGTAAAGAAACAGACGCAGATGAGGGAGAGCCGCACTGAGTCTGTGAGATCACAGCCATGCCTTCATATTGCTGACAGTGGCTTCCATTCTTTGAGCATTTGCTTGGTGCCAGGTCCCGCAGAAAACCTCATCCCACGCTGACCTTACAACAAACTCATATGCTGGATGCTTATGTCAGAATTAGCTTAGGTTATGTTGTAGCAACCACCAATCCTCAAACCTCAGTGTCTTAAAACAACAGAGGTTTACTTCCTACTCCTGTAGGGTGGGCAAAGCAATCTGTAAAAAGCAAAGGCACAGAGGTAGTTTGCTCCATGAAGCCGGCACCTAGCATCCCAGGATGACATGTTCTACCATCTAAAACAATCATTTAAACATGAAGCTCTAGGGTTGCTGCTGCAGGGTAGGGAGGATAGAAAATCACATGCCAGCTCTTAAAATACGTGGCATGTGGAACTTTCTGTTGTTCAAAACAAGTCCTGCGACCATACTTAACTTCAAAGGGGTTTGAAGTGTGCCAAGAGAAAACAGGTTACCCCGGTATGCCTGAGTAATGTCTATCATAACACTATGTACAGGTGAGACGACGGAGGTGCAGAAAGCTTAGGTTACTTACCCAAGTTCACATGAGGAGCAAAAATGGATTCAAAATCTGTCTACTCCATCCTATTACTTGTCCACATAACCATTTTATGATCCCAAAAAATGAACAAGAACTTCTTAGGAAGAGAAGGAAAAAGTTAAGGCAGCTTTAGGTAAATGGTTAAAGAGAAACAGAATAAAGAACAGCAAGCTGTCAAGGACAATGGAAGACCGCTTAGTCACAGCTGCAGCCTGGGAGGGTGAGCGTGTGGAACCGGCTGGAGTCGTATGGCACAGCTTAGAGAATTGTAAGGGAATGGGAAAATGATTGACAGAAGAGGATGCTCAGAACTGATCTCCGTAGAGGCTATGCTATTCCAATCCTATGGAACACCCATTAACCTACTTTCCAATCCCCCTCTCACTTGGAAGAGTACATCCCTGAATTATGTGGGACCTGCCTCTACTAGCAGTTCCTAAATGGTCTGGTGTTCTCTTGATGGCCTCCAAGTCTTGATATCTCCTATTTCCTCCACCTCAAACATTCTCCTGGTTTCTCTACCTGGATAAATCCTTCTGGTCCTCAATGGCTCAGCAGTCACTGCCTCTCCTGGGAGCCTGAAGCACCATGGAACTTCTAGGACACTATACCTACCCCATCGATGGACATATGGCACGGTTTTTCTTCTTCTTCTTTCTTCTTCCTTCTTCCTTCTTCCTTCCTCCTTCCTCCTCCCTCCCTCCTCCCTCCTTCTCCTTCTTCTTCTCCTTCTCCGTCTTCTCCTTCTTCGTCGTCGTCTTCTTTTTTTGGTTGTAGTTGCCATTGTTTGGCAGGCTCAGGCTGGGTTCAAACATGCCAGCTCCGGTGTTTGTGGCTGGCGCCCTAGCAACTGAGCTATAAGCGCTGAGCCATATGGCACAGTCTTTGAAATGCCTCCACTGCCATAAACTGCTCAAAGGCCCAGCCTAAAACTGATACATCACTGACTCCTCAGCACCTAACAGAGTACCTTGTACTTTTGAGATTCCCAATAAATATCTGTTAAATGAACGACTATATATATTTTTTTAAATCCTGTAGCCCCAGCACTTCTTAAAGTTTGATGTGGATTGGTGTTACCCAGGGACATTTGAAAATCAGGTTTTGATTCAGTTAGGCTGGGATGGCATCTGAAATTGTATATTTCCAACAAGCTCCTAGTCTGGGGCGTGGACATACTTTGATTAGCAAGGCTGTAGCAAATGTTGTTGATTCCCTGCTCATATGCCATCATCTCCCTGTTCCCACAGAAGCCAACTTCAAAGGTGGTAACTTACAGTACATGTGACTCTTTGCTTGAGGTCTTTTTCTGGCTGTTGAGACCCACTGGGCTCCGGCAGGGGGAAGGTGGAAGTGCCTGAAAGTTAATGACCCTCAGGAGCAGCCACTGACCAGTAACTAATGAGCATGGGTGGATAAATACCCCGGTTCCCTCTTTGCTTGTAGGCTTAGCCCCGAGACATTCCCCATGTGTCTCCCTATGAGACTGTGCCTCTGTTGACCACACCAGCAACATGCTTGATTATGCATTCGCTACTTCCTTCCCTCCCTTCTCTGTCTGTTTTCTACTCCTCTACTTTTGTTTCCTGGGATCAGTCCCTACAAAAACCATTTGCAATCACGTCTTTCTTTCAGGTGCTGCTTTCAGAAGAAACAAAATTAAGTCAGGTTCCTGAAACTTCAGCTATCTGATCTGACTGCCCTCAGGCTTTTATCAAGTATTCAGTCATTCATTAATTCACCCCACAGGTGGCCATGCAGTGAAATGTCTATCACTGCCTGAAGGTGGAGATGGGTCTTTTCCGTGGTCCCAGTTGCTAGCAGCAAAGGAGGCAAAACACATCGTGGTGAAGGAAGAAAAGAAAGGAAGCAGCTCCTCTGCCCAGCCTTGGCCACTGTGGGCAGAGCTCCCCAAGCAGAGGCAGTGCTGAGGATGAAGAGTGCTTCTCAAGAGGAGTGTAGCGTGGAGGCTGTCAGGCTGGTAAGTTCACATTTCCTTTCTGGCAATTTCTCACAAGATGCTGGAATTCTCTGTGCCTCAGTTTCCTCATCCTGGTTTTTATAATTTTTTTTGGTATAGTTACTGCGAAGACTAAATGAAATCGTGAATATCACCCCCAAACATGCCTGACACATTGTGCTCAGGAAAGCAGTAGATCTCACTACAATCCTTATCATTGGCTTCCCCCAATAAGCCAGCTCCTGCCCTACAGCCTTTATGATTATTGTTTGAAACAGGGTCTAGAACAAAGCCAGGTGTCAGAGAGAGATGCATGCACGCCAAGAGGAAGCTCTCCTTCCTTCCTCCTTAATGAGAATTATCTTACTTATAACAATGGAGTTTCTGGAATCAGACAGGCCTGGGTTCAAATCCCTGCTCCGCCACTGCTAACTTTGGGAAATTCCTTAACCTCTTTGAGCCTCAGTACACTGACCTACGTGATGGAGACAATGATGGAAGCTCACATTACTAAGGTTATCACGATGCTTAAATGGTACAATGCATATAAAGTGCCAGTCACATAGTAAGACCTCGGTAAACACTTCTGCTGCCATTGTTATCATGGCTGTTATTATTACTAGACCTATGGAAGCTATAGGGCTTTCAGTTCTGCCAGCATTTGCTCCAATATGGAACGGGGAATACGAGCTTGACTACTTTTTCCTTGACTGCCAGCTTCAAAAAGAGCTCTTCATTTTCAAAGGATACATTTGATAAGTTTGTGAATTTGCATGCTGCCAGAAGCCTCCTGTGGCTTCTGTAAGTCCAGATTATTCTGTTTATTCCTTCAGTCACAGCTGTCGTTTATCGTGTGGCGGCAGCTCGTTTATTATGTGTCGGGCAACCCAGGCGCCTGCTCAGGGTAGCCTTTGTAAACTCCCCCTGCCAGCTTCTGCCACCAAGCGACATGCTGACAGTGGCACCCATAGCCCTAGTCATTGGCAGCACAGGGGCCTGAGAAGTTCCTGGGAACAGCCCCTTTCTTTCGTCCTTCGGGGTCCCACAAATGAGAGCCGCCTGTTTCACTATTATTTTTCTGAATTGGCACCAACAGAAGCTTTCATCCTTATACAAGACAAACACAGTTGTTTCCCTGTTTTATTATTAACACATTCTGGCATAATTGCTTGGGCTCTCAACTGTGACCTGTTAGAGATTCACTCAGCCGTGGAATCTTCAAGGGGAATGTGGCATCACGGTTAAAGATCGCAGTAAGCATTTCCCCCAACCAAATCTATTTATCTATAAGTCCCCCAGTCAAATCTCTTGTTGAATTTGTTCAAACATAAATTAATAGTTGAATTTACACAGATTTAATGTCTTATAATCTTTCTGGTCTAGAAATCTATATTCAAGACTAGATGCATCAGGACTCAGATATATCGTGTTTAATGCTGGAAATAATTTTAAGCTCTCTGAAGCCCAATCCTTTTGCACATTACCAAATCAAAGCAGCCAGTCCTTTCTAATAAGACACACAAAATCTGCCACTGCCAACTAATACATACACATTTCTAGGATTTAGGCTGTGTGCATGGGTCTGTTTTTTAGAAACATATTAAAGCACAAATGATTTTTACAAGTGAAATGATTTGGTCCCTTGATATTCCCATGGGTCCCCCAGCCCAAGGATGCAAACACTGTTCCATTTTGAGGGTTATTGAAAGTGCTAAGGATAATATTCTGTCAGTCATATCTACACAAATTTCATTTGAATGGTCCCAATTTAGGAATGCTGCCAATATATACTGAGTCTCTGGAATGTTCCAGGCAGCAGCCTGGGTACTGAATATAGAGCAGTGGACAAAGCCCAATGAAGCCCCTGCTTTCATGGAGCTGCCATTCCAAAGGGGGTCAGAGAAGCAAATACACAGAAACACGAGTAATGTCTCAGGTGGCGGCAAGTGCCCAGAATCAAAACACAGCAGAGGGCGGCTCCTGTGGCTCAGCAAGTAGGGCGCCGGCCCCATATACCAAAGGTGGCGGGTTCAAGCCCGGCCTCAGCCGAACTGCAAAAAAAAAAAAAAAAAAAAATAGCCGGGCGCTGTGGCGGGTGCCTGTAGTCCCAGCTACTCGGGAGGCTGAGGCAAGAGAATTGCTTAAGCGCAAGAGCTGGAGGTTGCTGTGAGCAGTGTGACGCCACGGCACTCTACCCAGGGCGATAAAGTGAGACTCTGTCTCTACCAAAAAAAAAAAAAAAAATTTAGTTCCATAATATAATAAGTACTTTAAACATGCTACCACCTCTCCTGGGAACTTCAAATCAGCTGATATCTGAACCTTGAGTCTTGGAGATTAAGTTATAGAAAAAAAGAGAGGTTTCTAAGGAGGAAGGCATACACACAAAGATAATAAACATAAAAAATATGGCCTGTACTGAGCACCACAGGCAGAGACAGCAAAGAGAAAGCCAAATAGGTAAGAAAAGGCTTGATTTTGAAAATGGGCAATAGGAAGGCATTAAAGAATTAGACAAAAGTGCCTGGCAGAGTATCCTACACCCCTGACCACCAAAAGATGTGTACATCCCAACCCCAGAACCAATGGATTTATTACTTCATTTAGCAAAGAAGGAATTAAGTTGCAGATGGAATTAGTTGCTACTCAGATGATCTAAATATAGGGAGATTACCCCAGATTATCCAAGTAGGTCCAATCTTATCACATGACTTTTAAAAGCTGACATCCTGTCCCAGCTTGGTTAGAGAGATGAGGTAAAGGAAAAGAAAAATCAAAGCTTAAGGACTGGCCACCTTTACTACCTCTTCAGATGGAGGAAGCAGAAAAAGAGCCAAGGAATGTGGGTGGAGTCCAAAAGCTGCTAACGGCCCTCAAGCGATCACTGGCAAGGAAATAGAAATTGGGTTTTGACAAAAATCCAAATGAACATCCAAATGGAACTGAGTCCCTAATTCAGAAAAACAGGTGTCTCTATTTATTTGAATCTTCTTTAATTTATTTTGTAATTTTCAACATAAAAATCCTGTCCATAATTTGTTAAACTTTAGATTTTTTTTAAATCAATTATAAATGTTTATTTTATTTTCCACACATTGCTTGTACATAGAAGTACAATTTATTTGTGTGTCTTTATCTTGAAACTTGCTGAACTCATTGATAAATTTTAGAAGTTTATGGTAGATTTTTTTAGATTCTCTATATATTTGCAGTCAAGTCCTCTGCAAAGAGAGGCAGTTTCACTTTGCTTTCAGATTTGTTTTGCATTTCCTTTTCTTGCCACAATGCTCTAGATAGAAGTTCCATAGAGAGTGAGAGTTCTGAGATCAGACATCCTTGCCTTACACTCAATCAATCTTACAGAGAAAGCATTCTGCCTTTTACCATTAATATAATACTAGTTGTAGGACTTTCGTGGATCTCTTTATCAGGTTGAGAAAGTTTTCCCCCTATATTAGCTTTCTAGGGCTCCTACAACAAATTACACTACCATAAAGTTAGTCATTGTAAACCACAAATATATTCTCTTGTACTTCTGCAGGGTGTTCAAAAATTAAGTGCCAGTAAGCACGGTCATGCTCCCTCTGAGACTCTGGGTAGAAGTCGTCCTTGACTCTTCTTAGCTTCTAGTGAAGCTGTGGTGTTCCTGGGACTCACTATACGGAACTTTGTCCAGCATTTCTGCTCTTCTATGAAGGACACAAATCATATTGAATCAAGAGTTTGCCCTACTCTCTTGTGACCCCATCTTAATTAATTAAATGGAATGGCCCTACCTCCCCAAAAGACTATATTCCAAGGTGAAGGAAAGAGACCTAGAATTTATCTTGCTGGGACACAATTCAACTCTCAATAGCCTCAATTCCTATTTTTCTTGAGAATTTTTTTATCATGAACAGGCACTGAATTTTGTCACATGCTTTTTCTGCCTCAATTCATGTGATTTTTCTTCAGTGCTTTATGGATGAGTAGTAAGTAGTGTCTAGTGGACACCGGTCTATAAGTTTGGAGTTTTTGTTTTGTTCTGTATTGGTACTGTCTTTGTTAATTACTTTTGTTCTTCTGTTTCTAGAAGAGACTGTGTAGAATTGGTATTAATTGTTCTTTAAACATGTGGTAGAATTCTCCAATGAGATCTTGTGCATCTGAATAGCTTTTGAAGAAGTTTTAAACTATAAGCCTAGTTTTCTTTACTAGTCAGAGGACCATCCACATTTTCTATTTCACGTGTTGTGGCAGTTTGCATTTTGGCAAAGAACTAGTCTATTTCATCTAAGCTGTCCAATGTGTGTGCTTAAAGTTGTTCACATTATTCCCTTATTACCCTTTATATGTCTTCAGGGTCTATAGTAATATTGCTGTATAATTTATGATATTGCCAATTTGTCTTCTGTTTTCTCCTTTATCAATATATCACAGGTTTGCCAATTTTATTCATCTTTTCAAACAAGCTATTTTATTGATTTCTTCTATTGTTTTTCCTATTTTCAATTTAATTAAGTTTGCTCTTATCTTTATTATTTCTTCCTTTTGCTTTCATTGGGTTTATTTTGCTATTCTGCTAAGGATGATTATTAACTTAAGCCTTTTGCTCTTTCTAATGTATTTATTAAGATAAATTTCCTTCTGAGTATTGCTTTAGGTATATCCACAAATTTTGAAAAGCTCAACTTTCAGCTGGGCATGGTGGCTCATGCCTATAATGCTAGCACACTCTAGGAGGCCCAGGCAGGTGGATTGCTTGAGCTCAGGAATTCGACACCAGCGTGAACAAGAGCAAAATCCTATCTCTACAAAAAATAGCAAAATCAGTCAGGTGTTGTGGCAGGCACCTGTAGTCCCAGCTACGTGGGAGGCTAAGGAAGAAGTATCTCTTGAGTCGAAGAGTTTGATGTTGTTTGGAGTGATGATGCCACAGCACTCTACCCACGGACACAGCGTGAGACTCTGTCTAAAAAAAGAGAGAAAAGATAAATACTCACTAAGCTCAGTGTCTTTTTTGTTTACCTGAGACTTCTGCAACCCATAGATTATTTCAAATTGATTAATTTCTAAGTGTTTAGTTTCTCCCTTGTTCTTCTGTTCCTCTTTCCTTGCTCTTCTTTTCTTTATTCTCACCTTCTGTTATTTTCTCTTACTGATACCTAATTTGAGTCCTTTGCAGTAACAGGACACATTCTTGAGTATTTCAACTCTTTTAAATTTGTTGAAGTTTGTTTTATGGCCTGATGTGGTTTGTACCTTGGTATAAGTTGTGCAGGAATAATTTTAAAAAGAGTTTTCTGTTACTGTTGAGTTGGATATTCTATAAATACTATTATATCCTTTCGTTTGGTGGTGCTTTTGAGTTGTCTTATATCTTTGCTGGTTTTCTGTTCCATCAACTGTTGACAAAGGTCAAAATAAAGGAAGGGCTAAAAAACTATGAAGAAATTAATTCAGGAGAAGTTTATCAATTATTCCGTGGGAATGAAATCTTAATTACAGAAGAAGTTAAAAAGAAAAGAGGTAGTAAGAACCAGAAAATAAATATAATAGGGGATTAAAGAGCTGATGAGAGAAATCTGAAGGAAGAGAAGAGGCCAATAAACAATTAAAATACCAGGTGTCTCAAAAGTCACCAATAAGGTGTCTGTCTATGCATGATACAAGTTTTACAAAGTATTTACAAAATATTCTCTGTGTGTTAGCCACCTCATTGCAAAACCTTGTAATGAATTCTTTTTGTAAATAAAGCGCATTATCTACAATTTCCCATTTTCCCTGTATATAGCAACTTTCTGGATGACATTTGGGACAGCACACAGTGTGGAATAAACACAATGACAAAAATAAGCAAAAGATGCTAGAAGAACAAAGAAGCTAGCCATAGGCTAAGAACAAATTCACACCAAAAGAAAATAAAGCCTACACTTGAAGAAGTGAAAAGATGCTCACATATCTTAAGTTTAAATGGTAGAAATGGTTGGCTGGGAGTGGTGGCTCACACCTGTAATCCTAAAACTTTGGGAGGTAGAGGCGGGTGGAGTGCCCTGAGCTCACAGGTTCCAGACCAGCCGGAGGGAGACCCCCATCTCTAAAAAATTACTGGGCATTGTGGTGGGAACCTGTATAGTCCCAGCTACTTGGGAGGCTGAGGCAAGAGGCACTCTTGAGCCCAAGAGTTTGAGGTTCTGGAAGTTGTGACGACACGGCACTCTACTGAGGGTAGCAAAGTGAGACTCTGTCTCAAAAAAAAAAAAAAAAAAAAAAAAGGAGAACGGTTTTGGCACACTGGGTAAGTGGATAGCCACTCAAGGAGTGATCCCAGCCACAGCGCTTTCCTGGGAAAGCTTCTCCTTAGCCCAAGTTAGCAATTTAAAGTGTCTTCTAAGCAGGATGAGGAGGATTGAAACTCTCCACCCTGCAGGGTTTGAGAAATCATTAGAAACACAGGGTCACTCCCTACAAAGATCCAGTAACAACAGAGTGATTCTGCCAGGGTCTGATCTGGGAGAGACACCTCCCCAACTCTGAGGAAGGTCATAGGTAATAGTGAAAAATAATC
>CAUYON010113754.1:0-12353 GCA_963573935.1 Arctocebus calabarensis
TCAATACTATTCTCCAAACAGAAACATTTTTAGATAGCTTTTCACCAGTACTTTATACTTCTCCATTTTAGTACTTCAATATCAAGATAGGAAGGAAGAAAGGAAGGGAGGGAGGGAGGGAGGGAGGGAGGGAGGGAGGGAGGGAAGGAAGGAAGGAAGGAAGGAAGGAAGGAAGGAAGGAAGGAAGGAAGGAAGGAAGGAAGGAAGGAAGGAAGGAAGGAAGGAAAACACACTCTGTGGGTTAGGGAACCAAATCAGAACAGCTTCTTCATATTGAAAAGACATTAGACATTCAGAAATAAGAATAATGTTACATTAATAAATTATCCTAATAAGTATTATAAATCAAACTACTATTTTAATACAGTACCTGAGTAAATGTATAGGAGATTATACTGGAATTTTATAAACTATCAATGCTTGTTAGTTTAGATATAATTTTATTGAAAAGAAATAAAATAAAGTGGGTAATTCAATTCATTTAAGACAGAAGGGTCAGAGATGATGAAAATTTGCTATGGGGCTTCTTTTTAATGAAATTGAAAACATCACTGACATATATTGCTACATAATTATTTGGGGGAATATTATGGTTCAATATTGATTTTCACTATGAAAAATGTATTTTGTTTCTAGACAAAATGTATCTTGAATTATTTAAATATGTATAGCTAAAATTGTATCTGGAATCGTTTAAATATGTGTAGCTAAAAAATATTTTAGATAAATTATTTCTATGATGGTAGAAATTTTCCAAGAATTCTATTTTTCTGATTCTCAATTCTCCTCATCTTGACCACATAATTCTTCTCATGATGGTGCCATTTCTAAATGTCTATCTAATTTAAAACATTCGCATTCAAGAGGAACATTCTTATTCTGTATTCACTTGAAATGGACTTTTTTTTTTGCATTTTACTCTTGTAAAAGATACAATAAGTTGGTTGGACAACTGACGTTTGTCAAACTGTAACTCTAATAAACATATTTATTAGCTTTCAGATGGACTATTGTCAGAAATGTTGTACAGATGTGGCTATCTTTACAAATACCCCTAACAAATTTTACAAACACAGTTTGATTTACTGAGATATCTCCATTTACAAGAAAATACAGTTATATTCTTTTTTCCCCCTATCATTTCCCAGGATGACCTACTTATCTTGGCATCTGACTCACTCTTTCCAGTATCTTGATCTTGAATTTTCAGTGTAACCTCCCACTCTACCCCCTGAAAAATGCGACATTTACTTCAGCATGTAATGTATCTGTTCACTTTTTCGTATTTACCCATCTTCTTTCCTCTGTCTGAAATACTATTTTACTGACATTTTGGGTGGTCAGAACACAATCTTCCTTCAATCATCAAATCAAATATTATTTCCGCTCTGATTACCTCTGTCAAGAGGAATTTTACCCTCTCATCTGCTCTTATATTAATAGTTTCTCTGTTGTAATATACACATGCACCAATCTTTTATTTCTTTGTACTGTTAATAAGTGTGTACTTGACCTAATCTCCATATCATTAAAAATGAGAAGGAGATGAGAAAGACGGAAAGAATTTTTGTTGTTGTTGTTTTTGTTTGTTCGGTTTTTTTGCAGTTTTTGACCAGGGCTGGGTTTGAACCCACCACCTCTGGCATATGGGGCTGGTGCCCTACTCCTTTGAGCTACAGGCACCCCCCGGATGGAAAGAATGTTGTGTGCCCAAGTAAGGATGGGTGGAGGACAAAGATAAAAATGTAAATAGGGAACAAAAAGCACTGGGATTTGAATGTTAAGATGTGTGGCACCAATGCACTAAACAGTCAAGTGATAAAGATCAAATTTCTCTTCATTTTGGGCCAGTAAAACATGTTTAACTAAATACTAAGGGAAGGGACCATTTCACAGGCAGGTCATTTTGCAGCTCATCCGTTGTTTCCCATAATATTCCCGTAGTCCTTATTCAAAACCAAGTAGACGGAATATATGAACAGACGTATTATTTACAAAACAATTCATTGAAAAGGAGTACTGAATCATACATAATGAAATGTAATGAATCTGAATATTTGCTATTGAACAATGTAATTGCTATATTTTTTTCCCAACAATAAGAACACATTTCTAGCTAAGCCCAACATGATCCTGAGATGCTGATAGGAATATTTTCTCATTCCCTCTGCCAGGATCTATTGTAATCACACGTCCTGTCCACTGGAATGAAATGTTTTTAGGCTATTCATGAAAAATACCATCGCATCACATTAATTACACTTGGCAAAACGTACACCACGAATCATTTGTAAGCATTGATTATTTTCCAAACATCACTGTGAACAGTGTAAGGTTGTGCAGGTCTCTAGATTTTATTTAAAATCTATTTCTCAACATTGAACATGTGTATCTGAATCACTGCACTCAATATTGCAGCTCAAATCCTGGAGCACAACCGAGTAATTTTGTTCCAGATAGATCCTATTGACGTTTTCTATAGACGTTTTCTAACATCTGCTCTACTTCTTATTCATTTCCATAAGAACATCCCACTTCTACTTTTTTTTTTAATAAACCGTCAATATGTATCTGAGAACAAGATACATCCTTCAGAAGTAAACTCAAGAGTTGACTGGCTTCCACACCTGTATGCTTTTGGCAGAAGGATGCTTGATTTGGATGGAAAAAAAAAATAAGACTAGGAGCCAGGAACAGTCATATAATGTGCTTTGGCAGCTTTTTCTACACCACCATATTTTTATTTTTAATCTCTAGGGATAATTTACAGAGGAAAAAAAAATCTAATGTGTTGCTGAAATGTCTTCTATTGACAGCCAAGTGAAAACTCGGTTTTCTTACATGTTTAAAAAGATATAACCACTTCAGTGTTATGTTGTGTGGAAAGATAAGAAGTAAACATGTATTTCAAATGAATATGAAAACATTTTTCAAATGATCTTCATCCATAGTTAAGTTCCAGTTGTCAAAAAAATGCACAAATAACTTGTAATGATTAACAAGGTATGCTGCTGGGTTTCATGCAAAAGAAGAAAAAAAAGAAAGAATTTATATATGGGAAGAGTTTTGCATTCATGTTTATATGTTATTGTGGTCTCGTTTGTATGCTCTAGTTCATATTTTTGTGATGTAGCCCAGATGTAAAGAAAAGGAATATATTGAAAAATTGCCAGCCCCATACACTGGAGTGGTAGGTTCAAACCCAGCTCCCGCCAAAAACTACAAAAAAAATCCCAAAAAAGATGTTAAGATTTCACCCAAAACCCAAAAAAGATTTCACCCTGCCTCGTCCACTGAAGTCTCCATTTAAACAGTGTTCCAGGTTCACCAAAAGTATGACTTTCCTAATCTAAGGGTGAATACATTTGATGGTCATGTCCTAAGTTATATCCTATTAAATAATGTCCTAAATTTGATGGCAAAGTCTTTCCTTAGAGAATGTTTAGATTGACATTTGTTTTTCATTTATATACTATATAAAACTTATGCAGCAGAATTATTTTTCTTATCACTCAATGCAGGGTGTGACGGCCTACACCAGACATAATTTCTGGGATTTTGAGAACGCCCTTCTCCATCTCAAACCCCTCCCGGGACATTGGACAGTCCGTGGATCACCAGTCATCAAGAACAAAGTTTGACGCTGATGGCTCGGCGTGCTGTTTCTGAGTTACTCCCACGTGTCGTACATGACCTGTTGCTGCTACCTCCCCTCTTTCTTGCATTTCCCTTCTCCAAACTCACCCCCACCCCGGGCATTCTTCATGTGTGTAGTTTAAGCTATTGTACTGATAGTAAAAATAATAAAAATGTTTTCAGAGAGAATGGAGGTTGAAAGAGTCGAGATATGAAGAATTCAACATGAAGAAGACAGGAAATAGATCAAGATAGATCCTTTAGACAGAATGAAGAGTGGGGGAAGGAGCAAACTGGCCATGTTTGTAACTGAGAGAAGTTCAGCATAGCAGGAATCTAAAAAACAAGTGGGAGAGAAAGGTCAGTGGGATGCAGAGAGAGGGAGAATAAAGTGGGGGGAAACAGGAGCCAGGTTAAAGGCCACAGTGAGGATGTTAAACTTCACCTTCAAAGTGATAGAGAGACACAAAGACAAAACTAACATCATCTGATCCCCAGTTTAAAAATAAGCCTTGCAGTTGAATAAAAGATGGCATTGGATGAAACAGGAGTTGAAGAAAAGGATCATTTAGCAGACGGACCTGGACAGTAGGTAGCAGTGAGTTGGGGTAGGTTAGCGGTAGAGGGAGGTTGGAGAGAAACGTGTGAACAGGTGTCTAATGGGCAGAAATAATAGAACTCAGGGAGAACAAGACAAACGGGAGAATTAATTTATTTGTTTAAGACATATTTATGAAACTGCTGCAGTATTACTGGTCCTAGTGCTGCAGCAGAGAATAAAACAAATAAAAATCCTTGCCATCATAGTTTATACCTTCTGATACAGACGGATTCCCATTATTCAAACTTCCAGGTCTTGGATTCAAATTAACGATAATTGGAAACTTAGAGTGAAACACAAAAGCTTAATCTGTCACAAGCTCGATTCATCATCATTGAAAGTCCCTAAACCGAGTGCAGTGGCTCACCCCTATAATCCCAGCACTTTGGGAGGCCGAGGTGGGTGGATTGCCTGAGCTCACAGGTTTGAGACCAGCCTGAACCAGAGGGAGATTCCATCTTTAAAAATAGCCAGGCATTGGTGGAGGGGTTGATTTGTAGTCCCAGCTACTTGGGAGACTGAGGCAAGAGAATTGCTTAAGCCCAGGAGTTTGAGTTTGCTGTGAGCTGTGACCCCACGGCACTCTATCAAAGTAACAACATGATACCCTGTATAAAATTAAAAAAAAAAAAAAAAAGTCCCTAGATCCCCAAATAAATTAGAAGGATTTAATAAAATGATGCAGCTTCTGAAGAAAAATCTCAAAATTCATTTTTTAACATGAAAATAGTAGATCCAAGGACTTCCACAGAGAACAGGGTCTTCATCAGCCAGACTGAAATGGGTGCATCAGAGCTGCTGCTTCTTCCAGGACAGGAATCTTTGTTATCCTGGCCCAGAAAGACCAGCGCTGTTCTTTCTATCTTACTCCCCATAACTACTTTTATTGTTGTTCTTCTGCATCGTTGTGCTTTGAATTTGGGAGAGTTTGTAAAATCATTTCTGCACAGATGATGGGTCTGTGGTGAGCGCCATCTGGACCTCAGTGAAAGGGGTGCTAATCACCCTGGGAGTGTACCAGGACGTGACAGGGCGTGGTCTTCCTCCAACACCAGATGAGCGAGAATTCAACTGTGTGTTGAATGGGCAGTGCCTGTGGCTTTCAAAGGAGTAGGGTGCCGGCCCCATATGCCAGAGGTGGCAGGTTCAAACCCAGCTCCAGCCAAAAACTGAAAAAAAAAAAAAAAAAGGAGTTGCCTGATATTACATGAAGAGAGAACGTATTTCAAATGGTGTAGAGGAAGAAAGGTTTGGGACTTCCATAGAAGTGGTAGAACGTAGCTAATACCTTATGCTTTTACCAAAACAGAGTTATTACTCCCCCTAACAGACTTTTGTTTTCCTTAGAATGTATTCATTGCTCACGATGCCAACTCCAGCATGAATACAGGGGCAGAGCCTGGCCAGTGAGAGCACTTCCTTCCCAGGCCACATTCAGTGTTTCATTCTTAGCATAACAATGAAAGCCTCGAGGCAGGGAGAAGAATCTGGATTATATTGTTCAAACTCACAGAAATAGTGAGGCCACGTCAGCTTTCCTACCAGCTTTTTCAATGCGTATAAGGGACATGTCTGCCTTGATTACTATATCATTCACATACAGTGGAAAAGTACCTAGAAGATAACTATTTGTTTAATTGAATTAAATCAAGTTCTATTTAATATTTTAAATTGTTCCTGGACTATAAAAATATAATCGTCAGATGAAAGGAGAGAAAAGCAAATTATATTACACAATGAAATGTGTGCTAAGTAGCCTTGAATTAATTGGTTTTCCTCTCATCCGACATTTCACCCTAAATCTTAACTTTTCTGGACTTTTTTGCGTTCTCAGCTCAAATTTTAAGGCAACCTGCAAAAAGAAAAGGATCTAGTTGCCAAGTTCACACTGTCTCTAATAGAATTCAGGAGACTATTTCATATTAGATTTTGTAAAGGATGTTTCTTTATTCTACCTGTGATTTATTAGTAAAATACGCTGCACTTACTCTTTATTTATAAGCAGGTAGAAAGCCTCGGTGAGTAGATGTTTGAGAAAAGGAATATGAGAAAATTAGAAGTTATGGATAAGGACATGATATTAAATTTTGGATGTATCAAGATGGGGTGTTATGGACATCGGGTGGGAGTGTCCCATATACACTGCCTGTGAATTAGAAAACAGTTTTGTGTTGGAAACACATGTTTCAGACGGATCCTCTCAATAGATGTTAAGTAATTGTCTACATTTAGATGAGCCCATTCAACGAGGGTATGTGGACTAAAAAACGAAGAATGGAACAAAGGAGAACATATTTCACCACGCCGAAATAATGTGAGCTGGAGACGAGCTGAGTAAGACTCATTAACTTGTTTGTTCAACAAACATTTGGCAAAGTTCTCCTCCACGCCAGGCATTTTCCTCGGTATTAAAGAAACAAGACTGAATGGAACTGAAAATTTGTCTCCGTTCCCTTGGAGGGTATAGTTCCCTCTGCCCCTGCCCTCTACACGGCCATGACAGGGGAATGAAGGCCAGCAGTGTGGGAATGACACGAGCAGAGTTGTCCCAGTTATGCAAAGAATGTCCACCCTTACTTCACCATGCCATCACCACACTGGCCAGAGTCCAGAGGAGTGACCAACTGGAAATGCCCATCTGGTTGAAAAGTTGGGGGAAAGGACAAAGGAGGGGAGGGGAGGGGGGAGGATGGGTGGAGGGAGGGTGTTTGGTGGGGCCACACCTACAGGGCATCTTACAAGGGTACAGGTGAACTTACTGAATGCAGAATATAAATATCTGAACACAATAACTAAGAAAATGCCATGAAGGCTATGTTAACCAGTTTGATGAAAGTATCTCAAGTAAATATATATCTTGAGATAAATATATATATTGAGATATATCTCAATAAATAGAAAACTAGCACATTGTACCCCATGATTGCATTAACATACACAGCTATGATTTACTTTTAAAAAAGAAAAGAAAAACCTGAGAAGAGGTAAGTGAAGACACCCCAGAGGACTGAATGACATAAGACAAGAATCTTGCAGAAGGGAGCGGGTCACTGCATGGGGTCCCCATGCCACTGTTCACGGGAAACACCTGCTCCCACACCTACTGCCTTCAAAGATCACAGGAGGCGGTGACATCACATCCAGGACGCCCACAGGTGACAACTGACATGTGAGTCCAAGCACAGCTAAAGCCCAAAAAGTGGCCCTGAATGCCATTTGTGTCCCAAGGGTGAGAGTCACCCAAACCAGCGTTTCACTACTAGAGGCCATTCAATGCCGTGCTATAGTGAGATGAAATGCCAGGCTGTCCAGTCGGACCCGTCTCTGTCAACAGGCTGTCCTCCCGGAGCAGAAGAACCCCGGGTCTCAGAGCACCTCAGGACAGCTGGTCAGCCCCACACAGAGAGTCAGTGATTGCAAAGCTTCCCCATGAAAAGAAAATACAGCCTGTGAAGTTCAGGACACACCATGACAGCCATCTGGCTAGAGCCAATAAGACCGAAATTTCATGGAAGATGTTTCTGGCCGCCGGGGGGTGGGTGTGTTAAGCTCTGCCCAGATAGAACTGCTGGCTGCCTGTGGTCTCAGCACCAGAAGATGATCAACAGAAAAGGCCTGAGGTAAAGAGCCTTTTTTTGAGGCCCTAGAATCACAAGGTACCGCGCTGCCCTGATGTTCTTCCAGTCCTCAAACCCTTCCCTCAAGTTCAGCTTCCAACACAAGTCGTTTGCCTAAAACTTGCAAGGCAAATATTTAACTGACCAATAGAAACGATTTTTATATACTGACTGAATTTTGTGCAACTCTCCATTCCAGCAAACATTCTGGAGAAACAAGCAAATTATTTAATTTTATAAGCCTTGATTTTTTAATTTGTTTTTTAATCAGGAAAATGAGAGAAATTACTTTCTTATAAGAGTATTGTGAGTACTTAGATAGCTGTTTCTGGTGCAAAAAATGACTCCGTAAAGACAAAGATTCATTAATTAAAGTATTCTTTACTATGATTCTTGATGAAGTAAATCATGTCGGGCCTTTAATTTTTCTCTCACTCTGATGAAAAAGGCAAAATAACTCCACGTTAAAAAAAACCCAAGATTTATACACCACAGCAATCTATCAAGGGCAAAAAAAGTGAGACTCTGTCTCAAAATGAAACAAAAACCTAACCATTATATTTGCTCATCAGTGGGCAGGGGAAAAAAAACCCACTAATATTAACCGGATAATGCCAAAAAGACAAAATATTAACTGGACAATGCCAAAAAGACATTTTATTCATCATAAATTTCACATTACATTTGGAATATGTACACTGTGTAATTGTCACCACCAATTAGTACTACCCACAGACATAAATTCTCTGTGTCTATAAAACTTGATTTCTACAACAATGTGATCTCCTGGTTCTTTTCCAGGCTCTCTGGAAGCTTATTTTTTTTCCACAAATATTTACTGTGTACTTTATATATAACTTAATCCATACACTGGGAAACAAACTCTTTTAAACTTTGGTAAAGAACTAGATAATAATTTAATAATCGCATAAAATAGTGCTGTTTCTTCTCCCATATCTTTGCCGAATAGCCATTATTCTTACATTAGTATCTGTATTTCCTTTTTTTTTTTTTTTTTTGAGACAGCGCCTCAAGCTGTCACCCTGGATAGAGCACTGTGGCATCACAGCTCACAGCAACCTCCAATTCCTGGGCTCAAGCGAGTCTCTTGCCTCTGTCTCCCAAGTAGCTGGGACTATAGGCGCCCGCCACAACGCCCGGCTGTTTTTTGGTTGCAGCCATCATTGTTGTTTGGTGGGCCCGGGCTGGATTCGAACCCACCAGCTCAGGTGTACATGGCTGGCGCCTTAGCCCGTTGAGCCACAGGCGCCGTGCCAGTATCTGTATTTCCTAAGGCTTACTGTTATTCTATCCTCTATCCAGATGATCCTCATTATTCCTCGAATATCAAATATCCGTAGACGTTGGATTGCAAGTGTCCCTGGTTCCTCTCTGAGCCAAAGCCACAGCTTCCCAAGTGCTTTATCTGGATGTCTTTACCTGGACCTGCCACAGGTCTGTAAATTGAACAGGACCCAGATAGACCATGTCATCTAAGGAGATTCCTGCCTCCTCCACGCCAGATGGCGTGTGCACAAAGATTTTGCGAGGAAAATGAAAGTGAGACGAGAGTTAATGGAGCAGACAGAGTGTAAACTCTTACTACACGTAACTTCATAACTTTATACGCTGTAACGTGTTGAGAAATTTCAGTTAACAGATTATTGATAAGGCATCTACCCTGTACGAGTCATCACTGTAGGTCCTGGGAATTCAAATCCACTACTTTGATTTAATATATCAACTCAATGTCTGTAACTGGGATAGCTACTCTGAGCAATAACAATAATTTTAATAAATACTTCTGTATTTGCAACTCGGGAAGATCATATGTTTGGAAAAGCTATTAACAGATGTCAAGTAAAAGAAGCCAAAGGTTAAATAAATTTTAAAAAATTGCTTTGGTTGCTCGAGGATATCTCACAGCATTTAATATGTAAAATTGCATCGTTTATATCTAAGAAGAGAAAGTGGCAGTATTTTCAAACTGTGTCTTTCCACAAAAACTTTTATCCCAGAGCAAAAACTAGTGTTCAAGGAAAAAAAAAATGGCAAGAGAAAGGAGGTTTCAGGCCAAGAGAAAGGCCTAGATGTCAATTTTATACTAATTTCCTTTTATTTCTTTTTTCTAGTTTTATTTTTCTTTCTTTACATATATATAAAAACACACATTATACTATAAATATATACTATATTACATATACATAGTAACATATACTACATATTGTATTAAAGAATAGCATGCTTAGAAAGAGATGCTCAAATAAATTTAAGGAAAGACTTGAAAAAATATTAAGTGTAAATATACATTTGGGATATTAATGAAGATGTTTGATTTACAACTCATATAAAAATAGTATGTATGTTCTTATTGTCAGGTATCCTTGTCTGAAGGAAAAGCAAACTTAGTATGTAGATAATAAATAATTATGCTTAGGAAGGTAAAGGAACTATGGCACTTTAACAGCGTAATACTTGCATTTTTTAGCATTTCACACTGTAAGAAGTTGTGTTTGATATATTGCTTCTCTCAAACAAGGCATGTTATTGTTTTTAAAAAATGCACCTGAATTTTTGGTTTCCAGTTTCCGTTAAGGGCACTCAACTGCACTCCCAAAATATTAAACAGAAAATGCCAGAAATAAGTAATCCGTAATAAGTAATTCGTGAGTCTTAAATGGTACTTTGTTGTGAGCGGCGTGATGAGATCTCGCCGTGGGCTGCTCTGTCCTGCCCCAGCGTGAACCATCGCTTTGACCTACGCGGCTACGTTGAAGTTACCTACCCAGGAGGCGCCTAGTAGCCACCTTGGACATCAGGTTGAAAGGGACACAGTGGGGTCTCAGACACCCACTGAGAGTCTAGGACCACACCTGCCACCACCCTACGTAAGGCTGGACCACCGCTTACACAGGTGTAGTCAAAGATTTTACTGTCAAGATAGTATGTTTGAGTGGACACTAGATGCCCCAAGAGAAGTCAGACCCCTGAATGGTGGAAACAGTGTCTGGGCAGAGCCGGGCAGGAACCCATCTGGGAATCCCCTCAAGATTGTCACCCCTTTATTCATGAACAATGGGAAGTAACAGCACGGTCAGACCCCCGGCTTCCCGGCCAGGCCTCCACTGCCCTCCGGCTCACTCAGACCCAGTTCCATTGTGCGCACTGGGTTCCCCTGGCGCGTCCCCCTCCACGCTCTGCCTTTATGTGCCAGCCTGTCTGTTCTCAGCGACTTTCAGCCGCCTCTTTGTTCTTCCAGCTGCAGCTGTGAGGGCCTGTTTGCTGCTATTTCGGGACACGGAGCAGGCCTCATTCGGGGCCTCCGCCCTGGCCACTGCCTCCTCCCTCTGATACGTCCATTAATTTCCCACTTAACGCTGGTCTGTGCACAAGCACCACTTCAGCAACTTAGCGTTAGCAAACCATCTTCCAATTAAATGCAGTTCTTTCGCGTGGTATATCACATCAGTACACTGTACCCCATAAATGCGTCAGTGTACACAGTCGTGATTTATTAAAGAAAAAAGGGTAAGTTCAGAACAAGATGAAATTGGGTTAATCATAATAAAAACCAGTGTTTCTTTAATAAAATTAAACAGAATTAGTGCAACTCCCTCTCAAGCTGCTTAACCTGTTTATCCTTCGATTAATTGATAACCTCCCTGTGCTTTAGACAGTAGCCTGACCTTTTCTGCTTCCCCCTCTGGTGTTGCCTTCCGCAGGATGGGTTACTTTTGTTCAGTAACATTTGAAAATAGGTGAGAATAGTAAGTACAATGAAGCGTTTCGAGAGAGAGAAACAACATTCATATAACTTTTGTTACATTATGTTATTATAAAAGTTCTATTTTATCAGTCACATATTATTCATTGTTGTCAGCTCATAATGTGTCTGTCTAGGTTTATAAATTTTATTACAGGTATGGATGTATAGGAAAAAACATAGTATAGACAGAGTTCAGTGGGCTCCGTGGTTTAGGCATTGCCCTTTGGATAAGAGTGACTACTGTACAAAGAGGGACAGTTGACCACCTCGCCACACTGACCACCTCCCTATACTGATCACCTTGCCACACTGACCACCTTCCTACACCGACCACCTTCCTACACTGACCACATCCCCACACTGACCACCTCCCCACATTGACCACCTCCTACACTGACCACCTCCCCACACTGACCACCTCCCCACACCGACCACCTCCCCACGCCGACCACCTCCCCGCGCCGACCACCTCCCCGCACCGACCACCTCCTACACTGACTACCCCACCACACTGACCACCTCATACACTGACCATCTCCTTATATTGACCACCTCCCTACACTGACCACCTCCCCACACTGACCACCTCCCCACACCGACCACCTCCCCACACTGACCACCTCCCCGCACTGACCACCTCCTACACTGACTACCCCACCACACTGACAAAAACAAACACAGACCACAACCTAAAAAATAAAAACTAACAACAAAAACAACCACCACACAATAA
>CAUYON010113757.1:0-19235 GCA_963573935.1 Arctocebus calabarensis
AGACCTCAATTCCATGAATGGATACATTCATTCACCTTGCCCCCTGCCGAAGGGACTGTGTTCATTCATTTCCTGGCCAAGGAACTCATACACCTATATATACCCCGAGACTAAAAGCCTAAAGGGGGAGACAGGGAAAGACCAGGAGAGAAATGAAGAGAGCTTTTCTCTCCCCACTTGAGTTCTCTTTCTCTTCCAGGAGCTTTGGTGTTTTCTGTATTCTTTTCTGTAAATAAATTCTGTCTTACCACTGGGGAAAAAAAAAAAAAAGGAAAGAAAGAAAATGCCATGAAGGCTATATTAAACAGTTTGATGAAAACATTTCAGATTGTATATGAAACCAGCACATTGTACCCCTTGATTGCACTAATGTACGCAGCTGTGATTTAATAAAAATAAAATAAAATAAAATAGACCTTCCATTTGATCCTGCAGTCCCTTTGCTAGGCATCTACCCAGAAGAAAAAGATCATTTTATCTGAAGGACATTTGCACTAGATTGTTTATTGCAGCTCAATTTATAAGTGCCAAGATGTGGAAACAACCCAAGTGCCCATCAATCCATGAATGGATCAGTGAGCTGTGGTGTATTTGTACCGTGGAGCACTAGCACAGGGCCTCAGAAAGCCTCACACACAGGACCTGGTTTTGTGCATCTCAAGTTGCTGAATGATCTTTTGCATCTTTTCTGCATCTCACCCTTCCATTCGGCATTATATCCTCAGACCTAACCACGTGGCTCTGTTTGCTAAGTTCATTTCCTCTAACTGCTGCCACATGTTCCAAAGTGGACATCACGTGCCCGTTTTCCTTGTTGGCTGTTGCAGTGACAGGAGGCTAAGTTACCCATGACTTCCGTTATTGCACACAAGGCTGGGGTGGACGATCCTTTGTTGGTCCCCTCTGCAGACTGCATGTGACTGGCTCTGCATATGTTTGCAAAAGCAGCAGGACTAAATCAAAGGTTAATACCTGCTCCTTTCAACCAAGCACCGCTGGCGAAAGCTGGCACCAGACCACAAGCCAACCCCCAGCAGCTGAAGGCTCTTGGGTCACCCCATTCCAGCGCTGCTTGGCACCACATAGCTTCCCAGTGTTTGCTAATATGAGTGAAGGAAAGTGAGCCCTCGTTGTCATTTGAATTTGCATTTCTGTGAATTATCAGTGAGTCTGAGCATTTCTTTACACACCTGTCAGCCTTTCGGTGGTACCTTCCGTGTGAACTGACTATTCACAACCTTGACTTATCTTTCCTTACTTGTCTTTTTCTTACTGCTTTGCAAGAATATAATCTAGAAGCTGGTCCCTTGCTAGTTTTAAAAACCGCAAGTATCTTCTCTCAGTCCATTTGTCTTATAAATTAGTTTGCTGGTTTTTTTGGTCAAAACAACTTATCACAAATATTTTCCATGCCATTTAGGATCCTGAATGCCTTTATTTCTAATGACCTCTTGGTGGCCATAGAGTAATGTTGGTTGTTTATTTAATAAACATTGAGATATTTAAAAGGTATATTTTTCACCACTATAAAAAATATTGCAATTAATTGTCTAAGTCTTTCCACATATTTATGATTATATAACATCATAATATACTCTTACATTTCTAAAAGGAAATCACTGGGTCTAAAGGTAAGTAAAGTTTTCAGGCTCTTGATTCATATTTCCAAGTGGCCTCTCCTAAAACACCATGTGAACAGACAGTCCTCCTGCAGTCAGTATAGGAGTTCACATTTTCTTATTTATTATTTTTTTTAATCCTGCTGATTGGCTGAAACAAAAGCAAACACTCTAGGTTGTTTCTGCTGTGTATCTGCTGCAGTGTGAGGAGCTGGGCGTGTTTCTGTCTGTGTGTGTGTCTGTCTGTCGCCGAACCCCCTTCATAGCCCCCTGCAGCTTCTACTTGGCATCAAACTCTAGTTCTCATTTCCCTGGTTCATTGTCAAGGAGGTCTCACCTTTTCCCTGTGGCTGTAAGTACCCCTGAAAGCCACATAGCCAGTAGGCATTAGCTCCGTGAAGGCAAGAGTATCGCACCTCTACTGGGGGCTGGCACGGAGTAATGCCCCATAAAATGTTAATGAATAATGAAGGAAAGTACAAGTCAATCGATGAATAGATTAACCTATCAGCTGATGGCACCCAAATCTCTCTCCCTCCCCAGCCCAGGCCCCTCTTTGGAACAAGTTCTTTCTTTTTGCTCCAACATTCTTGGATTTCTCCCAGACCCTGAAAGCCACCACATCCCAATCAAACTGCCATCCCAGACACCAACAGAGCCAGCCTCAAGCCCAACCCAGAGCCACCCGCCCACCCGGTGGCTGTTACGGCTGAGCTCAGTGCTGTTTGCATCTGAGAAAATTCATTTTGTGGCCACACCTGTGCCACCTTCATGTTGTGGCACCACTAATTGGCGCCTTTCCCACACCTCAGGACCTGCAAATTTACAGGATGACCAAGCGTCAAGTCAGAGGGACCGGTCAGGTCAGAATAAACACAGCAGTGGGCAGGGAACAGAGCAGGATACCCAGGCAAGAATCAGAAACCACCCAGATCTTCTCTGCAACCTGGAAGCTGTGTCTATTTACTGAAGTGAAACGCTTGACGCGCCTTCTCTTGAACAGACTGAGAGTTTTGAAAAATGAGAATCTCTAACCAATGCGGATCCATGAAACAGCGTGGCAGTGGCGGCTGACTCAGATGCCCAGGTGTGGCTGCCCCGTCCCCTGCCCTTCTGTGGATTGCCAATGACTACACAGTTGCTTCAGTTTTATTCAAAAAGGGAAGGAAGCAGGGAGTAGCCTCTCAGAGCCTGCATGACGAACGGCAAGAAGAAACCATTCTAATCATCCCCGTTAGCGAGGAGCACCCCACAGGAGTGCCAGCAGCGGCCATACCCAGAGAGGGAAGGGACAAGTCAGCGCCTGGGAAGGACTGGGCAGGCTGGGGCCAGGCCGAGGAGGTGAAGAGGCACTTACCCTGGCGCAGGATTGAAAAGGGTGCAAAAGTCATGACTTAATACACTATTTCTAAAAATCCAAATTAACACCCCAAGCATCTGTGATTTAAAAATGCATATATCAAAATTTCAGATAAAGACAGAATCCAGTTCTGCACTTACACAACCCTTGTCCGCAGTGACTTTCCCTGTGGGAATGTGAGCTCAGGGCCTTTTCACAAAAATTAACAAGTTAAACAAATACCACTACCTCAGGGCCGGGCCTGGGAGAGTCTGCTGTAGTAGGAGCCCTCCAGGGCCGGGCCTGGGGGAGTCTGCTGTAGTAGGAGCCCTCCCGGCACAGACAGGAAGTAGATGCTGGGGTCTGCAAGCGATGGGCTTAGATCAAGTGAGGAAAACCACCGCTGCCCACCGCTGCCCCAGGTGCCACATTTGTGAAACGGGGACAGCAGTATGTCCTCCTCTGAGGGTCTGTCAAGGATGCTGAGGGCTCAGAGCAGGACACTGCTGGGACGCGGGACTGGCGTTCTTCAGCACCCACTTGGTGCAGGCATCTATGTTTACCTCTTCATTCGATTCTCCACCACCTGGTAGGAGCTAGCAGCCTTCATCCACAGCAGTGGAAGAGGAAGCAGAGAGGTGACTTTCCTGGGGCCACATCGCCAGTCGGTGGCCTGAGCAGAAGCCACCTCAAGTCTGTGGACAGCCCAGCTTCAATGCCCAGCATGGCACCAGCAGTGCTCACAGGCAGCTGAACTCACACCCGGGTTCGCTCAGAGCTGAAGACAGAGAGAAGGGCTTGGCAAACTACTAGGCCAGGTCACACAGGCGGGGAGAGGGCTTTCCACCCTGGAAAGTCCCCTTGGAGAGGGGGGGCTTCTAGGGGCGGGAGAGGAATAGGTGTCTATGCGGGATGAGAGGAGGGGAGGCTGCGGGGAGTCCCAGTTCTGCTCTCTGGGAGCTGGACTGTTTCTCAGTGTGGGTCAGCTTGGCTCTTGCGACACTCCAGCCCAGTTTTGTCAGGATAGGGCGTGGAGCAGGGTTGGAGTCTCCATCTGAAAAACCAAATGTCAAGTCTGCAGTGTCCCTGAGAGGAAGAGATGCCCTGTGACCTCAGCAGTACCAGGGCTAGTAGCTGCCACGTGGGCCCCTATGGGTCATCATCTGGGTTCTGTTTCGTAATGACCTACACAAGACACCCTTCACACAGCTGCCCCATGAGGGGTACCTCTGGGGCTGGAAGCATCTGCTGGGGTAGTTTTGGCTGCTAAATAAACATGTTGCTAGCGTGTCTTCATCCCTGACTTCCTGTTGAGTGGTTTACAGACAGAGATGTGTCTAAGGATTGAGATGTGATCTGGAAGTCCTGGGAATTAAGATAGATGCCAAGAAGCTATTGAAGGGAGAGGCGACCCTGAAGCCAGAAGACACATGGAATGACCCTAAAGGGTAGGTGGCAGGGCAACTGGGAATCTTCCCTCTCTGCAGAGAAGCCAGGCCTGGAAACAGAGTTGCTCTGATAAAATTAAACATTAAAATTCTTTCCCCTTTCTTGTCAGCGTCTGTGATTATTCTCATTTCCAGATTATAAACTCCAGGTGCAGAAACTGCCTATTTGCCATTTACACAATGGGCCACAGCCCTCAGGCCCTGGAGCTGGGAAGGCCTGTAAACCAGATGATAAAGAATAGAACAGAAACTTCTCACTTGTCTGCAAATGGTTTGCTTTCCCTTTCATTTCAAAGTCAGTTGCCTCCCTGCTTGACAGCAGAGCCAAACGTTCTTCCTCTGTTTTCAGCAAGGTTCTGGTCTCAACCTAGAACTCTCCAGAATAAAAAAAGAAGGCGCCTGTGGCTTAAAGGAGTAGGGTGCTGGCCCCATATGCTGGAGGTGGTGGGTTCAAACCCAGCCTGACCAAAAAAAAAAAAAAAAGAACAAAGCTATTCTTTTTCCAAAAACACATGGAGGGTGGGCCTAGGCTTTGCTTCCTTCTTCACCCCCATTTCACATACCAAGGAGATCTTACAAGTTAAATTTAATTTAAATTTTTAAAGGGGGCAGTGGAGACAGAAGTGATTTTCATCTCTGTATCATTTTGATTTATCTTCACAACATCACCCATCAAGGGAGCAAACAGAAGTAGTATTTTACAAGTACATAAAAGAGGCTCAGACAGGTTCCATAGCTTCTCCAGGGGCCTCAAAACAAGTTCTGGGTGTCTAACTCCAAAACTCACGTGCTCTTCCTCAACCATACTCCCTCCTCCCCAGAGCACTCCAGTACTGGGAACAGAACCAAGGCTCTAACGAACACAAGCCACACTCAGACAAGGGCTGAGAGCCCTTCCCAGGCCTTGGTCTCCACTTTGGTCAAGAGGATAGACTGCTCCTAAGTTCCCACTCACTGTGGCATTCAAAGACTATAGTTATCATAGATGGTTTTGTAAAATTGACAGTAACAATGGACAAGGTGATCAATTATAAAAAGTAAAAGACTGCCCAAAAGAATTGAAAGCAAAGACATAAATACTTGTACACTCATGTTTGCAGGCAGAATGGGGACCAAAGACCCCATTTTTGGCAAGGAAAAACATCCCCCCAAAAAGAGAAAAACAGAAATAAACTGAGCAAAGTGGAATAAAAACAGTCTGGCTAGTTTACTTTTAAACCAGAAGTTAAATTCCTTATCTGAGCAGTTTCCTGCCTTTCCTAGAAGCCTAGCCTCTAAGGGATACAGCTTGCAAACACCTCTGCTGGGTCTGTGAATACTCTGAAGAAACAATGGCCGTAGAGGAGGCTATGGCAAGGCCTGGCAAGAAACATTAACTAGGCTGTCCCCTGACCATTCAACAGCCAAAGAAAATACCCATTGTGGGAATTTATTATGGCCAGGGCAGAGATCAAGGGAACAGCTCAAGCCCTGAAATGTGGGCAGGAGGGCTTGTGGACTCCCTTATCAACAGAGGAAGATGTCTCTGTCGTGGAGTTCAGAGTAAAATTTTTCTGTCCCACTGATTCTTCAGAGGAGAACTGACACTGTAACATCTGCTCCATGGTAAACTAATGAAGATTGACTTCCCCCAAGGAATCTGTGTGTGTGACCACAGACGGGAGGCTGCCCCCATACAAGGCCCAGATTTCAGATTTCTCAAGGCTGCTCAGACCCTTAAAGTTAATGATTATACATAGAATAACAACTAACTTGCGTATTCAGATAAACTGCTGATGTTTTTGTTCCCTTCCTCAGCTTACCCTCTGGGCTAAATGAGCAAATAGCCTTCAATAAAAGCTGAGTGGAACAAACACTCAGGGCCATCTGCTGTGAATCTCACAAGCTAGCAATGGTCCCCTCTGTTTCCCACCTTTGAAAACTCTATTCTCCATGTCCTGTCTCTTTATCTCTCACCTCTTCTAACTTTACTTTTCTTCAGTCTATTGCTGCCAGCTCCACAGGTCTTAAAGAACCCTACCACCGGGATAGGACCCCAGCCCATGTTCATAGCAGCTTTATTCACAAAAGCCAAGAGAGAAACAACCCAGTGCCCAAGTGTCCATCAGTGGATGCATGGATAGCAAACAAAATGTGGTATGTGTGTGTGTGGAATATTATTCAGCTTTACAAGGAAGGAAGTTCTGACACATGCTACAACATGAATGAAACTTGAGGGTGTTATGCTGAGCAAAATAAGCCAGTCACAAAAGGACACACATGTGATTCCATGTATATATGGGACCTAAAGGGGCCGGGGAAGGGGGGAATGGAGAGTTGGCACCTGATGGGCACAAAGTCTCAATTTGTGAAGATGAAAATGTCCTGAATCTAGATGGTGGTGATGGTTATGAATCTCCATAACACTGAACCATCCCCCTAAAAATGGTCAAGATGGTAAATTTTATATTGTGTATACTTTACCATAATTTATTTTTTTCTTCTTTTTTTAAATTTCAGATTAATATGAGGGCACAAACCGTTAGGTGCCAATGTTTGTGTTTTTTAGGTAAGATCCCTGTGTAGATGTGTCCCTCACCCAGGAGGTGTGTCATGCACTCTTCCATTGTGCCTGTTAGGCGGGAGCACCCCAGTCCTCCTCCCTCCCTCCAGCTTGAATTAAATTGAGTTTTTCCCTTGTATTTTACTACAATTTATAGATAGATAGATAGATAGATAGATAGATAGATAGATAGATAGATAGACAGACAGAGTTCAAGTTAAAGGAAGAGGGTATAATTCATCCACTTTAATGACCACAATAAAATGACAGTAATTATTACCCCTATTGAATGCTTGCTCCACACTGAGTTCTGAGCCAAGTGCTTTTCATGCATAAACTGATTTAATTATCTCAAGAGCCTATGGCACAAGGACTGTTATAAGGCCCGGACACACAGGCAGCAGGGAGGAGGAGTCACCCTGAGTTTGAGCAGCACACTGAGGCACACTCCCAACCAGTGTTTCCAGGGGTGCTGTATGAATTCCCTTCTGGCTGGAGACCGGAGATCTTTGCCATGCAAATGGCATTATGCTGGAAGGACTGTAGGGAGATCAGCTGCAGAGGCCCTGTGTTCCACACCCGGGTTAGCTCTGGGCAGAGAGCTCGGCTGTCAAATGGAAGCAGGATCCAGGGAGGCTCACTGACAAGATCAAAGAAAATGGGAGACAGAAGCAGCTTGGAGGGCAGAGGCCCTAAGGATTTGCAGAAAGTAGGTAGGAGCACTGGGATTCCAGTAGAGTGTGCACGGGGCCCAGAGCTCACTCTGTTAAGATACAAGGCAAAGGGAAGTGTGTGGACATGAAAACTAGCCTAAACAGAATGGTTGCCTTGAGTTTCCCACATGGGCCCCTGAGAAAAAAGCTTGTAGAAGGTCAAGGTGCCCTGAGGTTTCCTCCACATGCCTCACTTGGCTGGCAGCCAGCCTCGAGTGGCACTTAGAGGGGAGCAGTTGAGAGCTTCAGCATAAAACCTGCCCTCCTGGGGAACCTGTTCCTGATGGTAATGGTCCAAAAACACTAATATTCATCAGTATCACCTGGAGAGATTGTGAAAACCCAGATTCCTGGGCCCCAGACCCAGGGTTTTCAATTCATTTGGTCTGGGTGAGGCCCAGGAATTTGTATTTCTAACAAGTTCCCAAGAGGTACCAAGATGGCTGATCCAGGGGCCACACTTTGAAGTTCACCACCCAGGAGACGCCTCAGAGAGATGTTGAAGCAGAAACATCTCATCATCTAGATTTTATTTATGGACTGAGAGAATCAGCTTGAAAAGTGTCATATGAGCAAACAAAGTGGCTCAGGGAAGCAGGAGTTCAGTCTCACGCAGGTCCTATGTGGGGTGGCACTCTCACTGTAGAATTTGCTCCACAATATGATTCCAAAGAACAGACACTAGGGATGGAAACTGAGGCTTGGAGCTTGGGCTAACACCCAGGTCCGTGTCTCCTGAGCCTCTCCACCACTGCTTGTCCAGCCCCCCTAAAACCATCTTCTCTCCACCCTGCCCTGAAGAGGAAGTTTTTGCCCAAATCAGAGATGTATTTACCTGAGGGCCTGAGCTCTGGTGCATAGGAGTGTGTGGTGTGTAGGGACACTGGGGTGTTAAAATGGATCCCTTTGCTTCTTCCCTTGCTATCTTCAAGGTCCCCAAACCCGAAATCTCTGAACACTGAACTCGTAAATTCCTTTTACTCCTGCTCTCTTGAGATGGCCACGACCAGGCCCCTGTCCGTGGCCACCCCCCTCCCTCCACCTCTCACTTCCTTCCCCTCATGCTGCCACCACTCAGACCTCCTGCTCCTGGGGCGAGCACAAGGTGTCTGTGAAAGAACAAATGGTTTGTCGACTCCACAGAGAGTGCATGCAGGGTTTGCACAGAGCTTCTGAGTCCCCAACTTTCATGAGAGATCTCTATTCTCTCTCCAGACTCCCAGCAGATGGTGTTTGGACTCTGTGGCAATACCCCCATGGGCCTCCAGCCTGCTCTCCAGATTTCAGACTTGCCAGCCTCCGCAGTTGTGGGAGCCAATTCCTTAAAAAGAATCTCCCCTTCTCTCTACGTACCCGCACGAGTAGGCATGCTCACACATGCACGAGCACACCCTGCCGTTCAGTTTCTCTGGAGGACCCTTGCTGATTCGCTACAGCAGGCTTTGGTAAAGTAAAGCCTGGGGGGGGCCCTCACCCTCCACATTTGTCCACTTGTCCTGTCAGCACTTGTTGAACTGGTACCAGGGGCAGGCAGAGCGTTAGACTGCGCGCCTTCTTAGAAGCATGTGACAAAAGGAGCCCTATTTGGGTTGGGGATAAACAACACACTGTCCAAAATGCTTCCCCAACTGAGAACAAAGACTGAACATGAAACTGTGCATAAGAGGGCCCCTAAGAGAAAGAGGCTATCCTAACACACTAGAAGTGGAGTAAAGTTCCCTGGCACCCTCCCTCCTCCTCCCAGAGGCTGCGGCTGCTCAGAAAGGGCATTTTATACAAATCCAGGTCTGATCTGCACAAACAAAGACCACCCAGTAAAGAGCTGGGACAGGACTGTGTCACAGGGCCTTGCCTCTGCTGCAGTCCTGACCCTTGCACTGTAGCAACCTCAAGGTAGGGAGAATGGTGTCAGAATGGGTCAAAATTCCAGAAGATGTGTGCCTGCCTCCCAGGCTAGATGAGAAAATTGTGATTTGGCATCAAGCCCTGGGTGTCCTAGCTCCTAATGTGTTGAACTATGGAAGCTCAGAAGGGGCTCTCCAAAATCCAATCCTCTTCTGAAAAATGTGATGCTGGGAAAAGCCCTGCAGTGGCCTGTTGAGGAGCAGCCCCAGGAGCGGTTGTGTGATGGCAGCGCATCCTCTCCGCAGAGGCCTCTCAGGGCCAAGGGCCAAGACTATGGGAGAACAACGTGAGCAGAGCTGGGTGGACAGGATCACCCATCCCATGGAGCTGGAAGGGCTGGAAATAAGCTCAGTGGGAGCAGTCTTGTGGTCTGCAGAGGCTATGCAACCTTGGACATGACCCAAAGAAATGAAATTGCTTGACGAGCTTGGAGACAGAGCAGTCATCGCCCACCTAGGCTGTACACCAATGCCAGCCAGCGGGGAGACCATGCTCCTCCAACAGTGCAACTGGATCTATCTGGGTGAGGCCCAGGCATAAGTGTTGGATACGAGGTCTCAGGTGACTGCATCGTGTCCCCAGGTGAGGCAGAGAGCCTAGGAAGACACTCTATGCCACTGAAGAGTTGCCTTGCCAAGACCCCCACACACACAGCTCTGTGAGACCCAGAAGGTGAGAAGCTTGTGAAACATCATGGAGCTGGTGAGGAAAAGAACTAGGAGCCACCTCCAGGTCCGTCCTGCTTCACGCAGACCCTGCTGTCAGAGGCCAGACATCAGCTCTGGGGTTACCTGGGAGCAGGGCTGAGGGCTCCAGGCCTGTGAGCAGGCAGCCCGGTGCATCTGTAAACGGCCCCCCAGTGACACGGGCTGCATGGCAGCCTCTGCCCTGACTCCCTGGGAAGAACCACCGTCCTGCTAAACCTAGCCTTTCCTCCCAGGCCCTCAGGGCAGGCTGGCCCAGAGCACTAGCACAGAGATCTGATTCAAATTCTAGCTCTCCTTTCTCCTAAGCTATGTCCTTAGTGACTTAGGCTCTCTGAGCCCCTGTCTTGATCTGAAAAATGGGCTCAGCATCTTCCTTGCAAGGTCATGGAAAGAACTGAACAAGCCACTGTACCTGACAGGATGTCCAGTACATGCCAGATGTCCACAAGTGCCGGTTCCTCCAGGTGGGGGAGGAACTCTCACTCTCACTCTGCACCTTGCTGCCTCAAGTTTCCTGAAATCTGCAGCACTTCCTGAGGGAGCCTGAACTCACATAAGCCCTTGTGGGTGTGCTCCAGGGCCTTGATCAGTCCTTAGGGTCCAGCTTCAAGGTCAGGGTAAGCTGCCCAGTCCACTCTAAACCCTGCTTCTCTCTGGGTCTCCTCTCCCAGCTGGCCACTGCATCTGTGCAATTGTGGGTTTTCTCACACCATGGAGCTGATTTGTTGGCTATCAGGACAAGTCCTTAGGGACGTGGGTCCCAGAGTGCAGGTGAGGGTCTGGGCATTGTGAGGCACAATACATAAACGGGAGCAGAAGGGCTATTCCCAAGACTGCGAGTCTGTGTCAAGGGGATACCACATCAGGAGCAGGTAGAGAAAAGGGTGGCCCTGCAGATAGAGGGTGGGAGAGCAAGAACTGAGCAGACTGAGAGGTACCTCGTGGGACCTGCATGCCCAGCTTACCCTTGACAGTAGCATTGCCAGGACCAGGGCAAGGCCGCTGGACTTGGCCTCATGGGAGACCCCACCAATCAGCCTAGTGCGGCCCAAGCCTCACCAGCTAGCAAGTATTCCCACCTCCTACCTGGGTGAGAGGCAGAGCGTGCCTGCAGGCAGAGCCCAGGGCCCCACACTTGCTTCAAATGACTTACAAGAGAAGGTAGAGGCTGAGGTTGTTTCCACAAGTTCAGGAATTCCCCTGAGGACAAGGTGGGGAGGACTCAAGCTAGCAGGAACCAGCAGGTCCATGGCCTTCAGAACTTCCCTTTTTTTGCTTCCAGTCTGCGCTGTGCTCCTGACAAGCACACACCTCTGTGGTTTTGCAACAGGAACTCACAGTATCCTGCACAAGGGGCTGGTTCTGTATCTCGGTATGTGTACCAACTTCCACATTGCCAAAAATGTCCAGGGAACATTTCCCCCAGTCATTGCCTCTTAGCTCAGTTACAATGGGAACAAAAACACGAGCTGGAGACCGCACAGGTAACAAGAAGCCTAGTCCAACGTAGGAGCTAATCAGTGGCTTGGTCTCCACTAAAACATGAGAAAATGCTGCTTGAGTGAGAACAACCATGGATGAATGGCCATCTACTAACAGACACCAACATTCTCTAATCTTCGAAATCTTAGAAAATCTGTAAGGTAGGCTATATTATTTCCACTCCACAAATGGGCAAAGTGAGACTCAGAAATTGAGACGTAAAGACAAGAAGTAATTTATCTGAAATCAAACCGCTGGCCAGCATCAGAATCAAGGTCAAAGATAGGTCCCTCCTCTCACACTGAAGGTTGACTTCACACAGAGGCCAACAGTGGTAAGAACATGCCCTGGGGCATAAAGAGAGCTGCTGGCTTTCCTGGGCTACCTGGCCTGTACTGTGCCAGACAGAGCTGACCCCAGAGAACTCTGCCTTTAAGTCACAATGAGAAAAAGAGACGCTTTCAGATGCACCTTTGGCTCATGATGCTTTTTCTCCAAAGTGAAGAGCAAGGAAACACAGTGGTGGCAGCTGGGAGAAAGGGGCTTCAGCCGCCATTTGGGTCTCTTTGCCTCTCTGTGGCTCAGTTTCCCCACCTGTAACATGAGACATTTAGATGGTCCTTAAGGGTCCTACCTGCCAAGGAAGTTCTGCTGTTGCAGTTGGTGTCATGTTCACAAGCCTCAGATTTCTCCTTTGAGTGCTGAATCTCTGATTAACCAGAAAGAGTCTCCCACAAACTGATGAACTTCTTAATGTGCCAGGCATATTGTTTAACCCAGATCTAACTCGTCTACATGCCCAGGACATAAGATGGAAGGATAGTATCTGAAGAGAACTGAAAGGAGCCAAGGGACCTCTGAATGCCACATGATGGGTGAGGTGAGACAGGTTCTCTGACTCCTGCTCTCTGTGGGGTCAGCAGCCCATGTGGGGCCTGGCACCATCCCCGCTGCTCCTGAGGCCTCTCCTGGCCTCGCCATGGCAGGCCCCTGCCTCCAGGCCCCCCACAACCCCCACGCAGCCCACACTTCCAAACTTGGAAGCACAACTCCGTCATGTCACTCCCTTGCTCAAACGTCCTCAGTGGCCCTGATGATAGAGGCTAAACCCCAGCCCCCCTCCTTGTCTAACTTCCCACTGCACCTCAGTGGGGTCTGACCAAATGTATTATTCACTGGTACTCTCAGGCATTACTCAGGGCTCCTCCCCACCTGGAAAGCCCCTCCTTCAGGGGCGGGGTCCAAATCCTGCAGCCTTCCAAGAAGAGCAGAGGCTGCCTAGGGACTAGACCAATAACCCCACCCCCTCCAATTCTAAACTCCTCCCAAGCTTTCAATGCTGCCTCAATTGTAATTTCACTTAGTAACTAACCACAGCAAGACAGTGAGGGACACAGCGGGCTTTGATCACTCCGTTGCAGGAGGAAAGGGAAGAGGGGGAAAGCTGTGTGTGCAGGGACACTAGGGTAGAGGCAGGCAGGCTCCGCAGAAGTCTACATGGTGTAACTCACAAATGAATCATTTCACCAGTCCCCGCTGCCTATAATTACTAGGCTCCCATCACTTTCTTCCCTATGTTATCACTATTCATGAACATGCTCTCTCTTTCTCACACTTGCCTTCCCTCAATTCTAAGTTTCTATCCCTTATAAAATGTCAGTTATTTAATTAAAGTGCTTTAGAAGGGAAAATCATCATATTAAATACACACCTCAAAAATGAGACTATTCAGACACTTTCAATTGTGCAAGGAAAAAAAGTATTTCCTGGAGAGAAGGCGGTCTTCCCAAAGGGTGACTGCAAGGGGCCCCCCCTGCCAGGGAGGCTTGGGATAGAGCATCTCTCTGAGGGCACCTGCTTCTCCTGCCCATCCCTCTGCCCCCCATGGAGCTGTGTCACCATCTCAATTGCCCTGTTACGGTCAATGTGGCATGGCCCACAGGCGCGTACAAGGAAAGACTGAAAGGGAATAATAAGAACCTGTGTTCTGATTGCAGAGTAGGGCCCCTGGAGTTTTTCCACTTTTGAATATCTGGACATCTGCCCACCCTGATTCTCCTGGCTCCTTGCTCACCCTCCACCCTCCTCAGAGACAGTGGCATCCCCCACATCTCCCACCCACTGGATGGAAACACCTGGGTCAGTGAGGAGTCTGTGCCTTGGGACTCAGGACCCCCAACCCTAGGATGCTGCATTCTTTTCATTGCTATCCTGCTCCTTTCCTAAAGAACACACTTTCTCAGGGCAGGGACACATAGCTACAAGGACATTCGACCCTGCCTCTGTCACACTCACAGTCCTGATGTCACCTACATGTGGGGCCACTCTCTTCTGGATGCCAGGCACGCTCAATGCCAGGGACAGCCCTGTGGGTTCTCAGCAACACAGTTCAACATTATTAGCCCCCTGTACATTTTGGGCAGTCTGCCAGTCTCCACACAGTTTCTTTGTGTGCATCCATCTTTATCTTCACCTATATATCTCTTTATATTTTGTGCGTATCTTTTTAAAAGCTTATCTAGAATCTGACCACCTCTTATTATTTCCGCTACTATCACTTTGGGGCAAGCTACAATCACCTCTAGTCTAGATTATTGCAATAGATTGATAGTCTTGCTTCTTCCTTTGGTCACCTACAATCTACTTTATCCTACGAGGGCCAAAGTGATTCTTGTTTAAAACGAAAGCATACATCTGTAGTCCCAAGTATGTGGGAGGCTAAGGCAAGGGATTGCTGAAGCCCGAGAGTTTGAAGTTGCTGTAAGCTATGATGCTATCGCCCTCTACCATGGGCAAAAGAGTGAAGACTCTGTCTCAAAACAACAACAATAACAAAGTAAGTATACCATTTATTTTATTTGTTTACTTATTTGGCTTTAAAATGGTTAACTATAGACATATCATACTCATTGTCCACTAAGAAGAACCAGAATAGTAGACAATCACATCATCCAAGATAGAACTCTGGAATTCAACAGAAAAATGACAGGCAGGCTTAGCGCCTATAGCTCAGTGGCTAGGGTGCCAGCCACACCAGAACTGGTGGGTTCAAATCCAGCCAGGCCAGCCAAACAACAATGACAACTACAACCAAAAATAGCCGGGCATTATGGTGGGCACTTATAGTCCCAGCTACTTAGGATGCTGAAGAGAATTGCTTAAACCCAAGAGTGTGCGGTTGCTGTGAGCTGTGATGCCACAGCACTCAACCAAGAATGACGTAGTGAGACTCTGTCCCAAAAAAAAAAAAAAGGAAGGAAGAAAGAGAGAAAGAAAGGAAGGAAGGAAGGAAGGAAGGAAGGAAGGAAGGAAGGAAGGAAGGAAGGAAGGAAGGAAGGAAGGAAGAAAGAAAGGAAGAAAGAAAGATGGCAGACAATATCTAAAGCAGAGAAGGAGAAAGAAACAAGGCAGCTTGCTTGGCTGAGATCAGCTGGGCGCCACAACGGATTCTCCAATATGGGAAAAGGGTAAGTGGGTAAGGGTAAGTTATTCAGGGAGTAACCTCATACTTAGTTTCTCACGTTCTTTGAAACCTAAGAAGCTACACAAAGGCACCGATTTAGAATTCTGCACCCAACTGACTTTGCCTTGTTCTGGGGCCCAGCAGTGATGGAACAGAGATACAAGAGAAACACGAGCTGCTGCCCTTGGGCTTGGCTGCAAACAATCACAGGCTAGCACACCTGTCATTGAGATGCCAAGCACTATGTAAACACTACACCCACTGGCCTAGGCTGCCACCACTGGAGGCTCCATCAACATCCCCCTCCACCACCAACTGTCTGGGCAGCAGCACAGCCAGTGTTGCCTCCCACCTGAGCATTCCACCAGTGGCCTGGAGTTCATCCCACCCTTCCTACCTTGGCCAGCACCTATACACACCATGAGGTATTCTAAAGACAAGCCAGCCAGCCCAGCTTTGTCCCTTCCTCCACTGTGCCAGAGCACACAATCCAGGAAACAGAAGATTGCTCAGCTCAATCCACCACCATTGGTACCTGACTGAATATTCCTCCCAGAGGCCTGAGGCTGGGCCTCCACGCCTAGCCTCTATCAACATAGCTGGCACCTACTTGCATCTACCATCAACACCGGTACATTGCAGCCACTGCCCACCACCAGTACACACTGCTTCAGATCCAGAGAATCACCTCAGCACTGCCACTGCAATGGTCCACACCACACTGGCTGCTTACAGGCTCAACAACTCACCTTCCTGCCTGGTCCAAAGCTGCCACTACCAACATATGAGCAAACCATCTGCAGGCCCAAGAATCAGCCTTCCTGGACCTGCTAACACTGGTGCCAGCGTATGACACCCTGGGGTCCAAATCTAGGCATTCTCAGCTCACCACTGCTACCACTGGGGCCTGAAGACTGGCCTATCTGGCATCCCAGTCACCAGTAAAATTGCTCCACACCTCCAAAAATAACGACACCCTCAGCCACCAAGGAGATCTCAGATAACACTAATGCTGCTTCTAGCCAAAGAAATCCTACAGAGACCACATACTGCACACATCCACAATCAAAGCCAAGGGCCCTACCAGTCATTCCTTCTCCTCAGGAAGAAGTCATCTTCTACAAAAACAAATTTAAAAATTGAAAGAAGTGGGCAGCGCCTGTGGCACAGTAAGTAGGGCGCCAGCCCCATATACCAAAGGTGGCAGGTTCAAACCCAGCCTCGGCCAAACTGCAAAACAGAAAAATAGCCAGACATTGTGGTGGGCGCCTGTAGTCCCAGCAACTCGGGAAGCTGAGGCAAGAGAATCATCTAAGCCCAGGAGTTGGAGGTTGCTGTGAGCTGTAATGCCACAGCATTCTACCAAAGGCGATAAAGTGAGACTCTGTAATTGAAAGAAGCAACTGATAAGGCAGATGTGCAGATAGCAGTGTGAGGACATACGAGATATAAGAAAGCAAGAAAATGTGATACCTATAAAGAAATGCAATTCTCAAGCCACTGAGCTGGACAGAGCTAATAGTGTTCAGCTGTGGGCCCCATGGAGCTATTGTGGGAGAACTGCCATGGCAAGCTCCGCCCTCAGGGTCGCAGAGCAAGGACGGGGCAGGAGGCCTTGGGTGAGTAATCTAGTGACTGAGCAGCCTAAAGGCAGGAACTGAGATGCCTTACAGCCCTAGCCCTCAGATCATAGAGTGAGACTGGTTTTGGCACACTGGGTAAGTGGATAGCCACTTCAGGAGTGATCCCAGTGACAAGTGCTTTCCTGAGAAAGCTTCTGCTTAGCCAAGGCTAGCAGTTTAAAATGCCTTTTACGGGGTGGAGCAAGATGGCGGCCGAGTAACAGCTTCCTTGTGGCTGGGCACAGTGAGACTGGGGAGAGAGGACTTCAGGCATCTCTGGCAGGCGGGATCTGCCCAGAAACTTCCCTTTGGGGACACAGGGAGACAGCATGAGGCTTCTGGACACACTGAGGAAGGCAAAAGCAGTGGAGATTGGGCAAGTGGTTGTGTGTGTCCGTTCAGTCTGATCCTGTTGGCAGCTATGGGTGGGGCAACAGTGGGGCTGCAGGCTGGAAAGGCCTTCCCTGTGAGCTGTTTGGGTTTCGTTTGGATTTGGCACTCAGTTGAACTACCTTGGGAGAACTTGGGCAGGAATATGGGGGGTTTTGAGTGTTGTCTGGGGCCCCAGACTGGGCCACTGAGCCAGACAGAGCTCCCAGTGTTTGGTGGTGGGCTGTGTGGAGCCATTGTGGGAGAACTGCTCTGGCAAGCTCCACCCTCAGGGTCGCATAACAGGCATCAGGCGGGAGCGAGTAATCTAGTGACTGAGCAGCCTAAAGGCGGAGACTGAGACCCCTTGCAGCCTTAGCCCTCAGGGGCATAGGGTGAGACCAGTTTTGGCACATTGGGTAAGTGGAGAGCCACTTAAGGAGTGATCCCAGCCAACGCGTTCCTGGGAAAGCTTCTGCTTAGCCCAAGTTAGCAATTTAAAGTGTCTTCTAAGCAGGCTGAGGAGGATTTAAGTTCTCCAACCTGCGGGGTTTGAGAAATCATTAAAGACACAGGGTCACTCCCTACAAAGATCCAGTAACAACAGAGTGAATCTGCCAAGGTCTGATCTGGAAGAGACACCTCCCCAACTCTGAGGATGGTCATAGGCAACATTGAAAAATAATCAAGAGGCAGAATCGACAGAAAAACTCTGGCAATATGAATAACCAGAGTAGATCAACTCCCCCAGGGAATGACAAGGTAGATGAAGCACAAGATCCCTTGCATAAGCAAATGGCTGAGATGTCAGAAGTTGAGTTCAGAGTCTGGATAACAACTAAGATCAGCACAATGGAGGAAAAGATGGAATTAGAATTTCAAGCAGTAATCCAAAAGATGACCCAAAAGATGTCTCAAGAACTGAACAAGTTCAAAAAGAAAATGACCAAAGATAACACATCGAGACAAGAAGTTGTAGCCCTCAAAGATCTAAGAAATACAGTAGAATCCCTCAGTAACAGAATGGAGCAAGCAGAAGAAAGGATTTCTGAAACTGAAGACAGAGACTTTGAATGCTCCCAATGCTCAAAGAGGTAGAGAAATGGAAGGCAAAAACGGATCATTCTCTCAGACAGCTCTGGGATAACTTGAAGAAAACCAATATTCGCCTTATAGGGATACCTGAAAACAATGAAGTAATGTCACAAGGCACAGAGTCTCTTCTTTATGAGATTATGAAAGAGAACTTGCCAAGAGATTCTGAAATTCAGATAGCAGACAATTTCAGGACCCCAGCAAGACCCAACCCAAACAAGACAACCTCCAGGCACATCATAATTAAGTTCACGAAAGTTAATATGAAAGAGGAAATTCTGAAAGCAGCCAGATGTAAGAAATCCATTACCTACAAGGGGAAGAACATTAGAATAACTGCAAATCCCTCAAATCAAACCTTTCAAGCTAGAAGAGAATAGTCAGCAAATTTTAACCTCCTAAAACAAAAGAACTTTCAACCCAGGATCCTGTATCCAGCTAAACTGAGTTTAATTTACAATGGAGAAATTAAATACTTCAACAACATCCACATGCTGAAGAAATTTGCTATAACTAAGGCAGCTTTCCAGGATATTCTCAGACCTATCCTCCACAATGACCAGTGCAAACCTCCACCACAAAAGTAAACTCACCCAGGAACTATTTATCAAATTTCATCTTCCACCATGATGAAAGGACTAAAAATGTCCACTGAACTTTCTAAAGATTTATCATTACTTTCAATTAATGTGAATGGTTTAAATTGTCCTCTAAAGAGGCATAGGTTGGCTGACTGGATACAAAAACTCAGGCCAGATATCTGCTGTATATAAGGATCTCACCTTAGCTTAAAAGATAACCTTAGACTCAAGGTGAAGGGATGGTCATCTGTATTCCAGGCAAATGGAAAACAGAAAAAAGCAGGTGTTGCAATCTTATTTGCAGATACAATAGGCTTTAAACCAACCAAAGTAAAGAAGGATAAAGATGG
>CAUYON010113758.1:0-12964 GCA_963573935.1 Arctocebus calabarensis
CTCAAAGATATGAGGCTTGGCTCGGTGACTATGGCTCAACGGGCTAAAGCGCCAGTCATGTACACCTGAGCTGGCAGTTCAAATCCAGCCCGGGCCCACGAAACGACAATGTCGGCTGCAACCAAAAAAAAAAAAAAATGGCCGGGCGTTGTGGCGGGCGCCTGTAATCCCAGCTACTTGGGAGGCGGAAGCAGGAGACTCGCTTGAGCCCAGGAATTGGAGGTTGCTGTGAGCTGTGATGCCACAGCACTCTATCCAGGGTGACAGCTTGAGGCTCTGTCTCAAAAAAAAAAAAAAAAAAAAAAAGATATGAGGCCAGATGAACATAACTTTAGTAATTCAGATAAAGAGTAAAGATCAGAAGCTGGAACAAAATGAAAGAAGCCATTGCAAAGATGACCAACTGACAGTAGGAGTCAAGAAAAAAAGTCTTAGAATTTCTTGTCTAAAGGGATAATGACTCCACTAACCAAGAGAACACAGAGAAAAGAACATGAAAAGAAAATGAGTTTCATTTTGGTCAATGACTATTCACCGCAATAATAGCATTTAATTAAAATGATTATTTTGTTAGAAATCACATTACAAATTCACAGGATAAAATAATAAGAACTTGTGTCTGAACTCTTAGGAAGTGAAAAGAACTATTCTGATCCTGATGGAAAGAAAAAAGTATCTACATGGCTCCCAGTCTTCCCGGCTCCTAGAAATTTTGAAATACGCATCTATGTGGGCACATGTATTGGTGGGAGAAAGCTATACTGTTGGTAGTTTTAGGGGTATAAATTAATTCCATTTCAACTGGTTAGACAGTTGAAGTAGGAAGGAGTAAGAAAAGTAAAAGCATAATGTATTGGCAAACACTATAACAACTCAATGATCAGCTCTTTTTGTACCTTGAATACCAAACACCATCATACCTCCTGATTATAAGTTTTTGAATGACCACACCAGACTGAGCTACAAGTCCAAAATGCTATCCACTATGTCAGAGAACCAACTCATTATGCTATGTTTTAAACACTGAGAGATCTGCCATAGCTTTAATGAAGTGTAATTAAATTGGTTTCAAGAGAACACCTGCCTGAGAATAAAGTTATCAGAATTAACTCCTTTAACACAATTAGACCATTTCATTAGAGAAATTTATCCAGAAAAAGCTATCATGATAATGATTTATTGTGAGGTCCATAAAGACCTTAAGGAAACCAAAAATAGTAGGCACAGCCTAAAATGATACTTAGAAGTGACATCCTCTGAGCTGGGAAGAGTCACCCTGGGTAGAATGCCGTGGTATCACAGCTCACAGCTCAATTCTTGGGCTTAAGCAATTCTCCTGCATCAGCCTCCCAAGTAGCTGGGACTATAGGTGCCCAAAACAACACCGGGCTATTTTTTTGGCTATCGTTGTCATTGCTGTTTGGCAGGCCCAGGCTGGATTCAAACCCGCCAGCTCTGGTGTATGTATGTGGCTGGCGCCCTAGCTGCTGAGCTATAGGCACTGAACCGGAAATTTTTTTTAAGTTATGAATTATTACATGGGTAGTATCAATATATACTAGACCAGTAATAATAGCTGCTACTACCTCTATTAACTAAGGGATTAGTACAGGCAAAGTACTGTGGTAGGTATGCAGAGGCAAGCATTACTATTCTCATTTTCTAAATGGGGGAAATGATACACAGAAAGACTAAAGAACTTGTTCCAACTTTATATAACTATTGAATGGTACAGACAAGATTCTAAACATAGGTCTAAATCCAAAGAGGCTATTCTGGCTCAGCACCTATAGCTCAGCTCCTAAAGCCCAGGAGTTAGAGGTTGCTGTGAGTTGTGATGCCACAGCACTCTACCGAGGGTCATAGATTAAGACTCTGTCTAAAAAAAAAATTAAAAATAAAAAAATAAGAGACAGGGTTTCCCTATGTTCCCAGCTGGCTTTGAACTCCATGGGCTAATGTGATCCTCTTACCTCAGCCTCCTGAGTACCAATTATTGCTTTGTATTGCAATACAATTTTGTGTTATGGACTAGTGGACATAAATGGGTTAATGGGAGGGACTCTGAAAATCTATTACACTATCATGGAAATAGCATAACACAGATGCTGCTATTCTTGTCTCCTTTTTTTTTTTTTTAAAGAGACAGAGTCTCACTTCATTGCCCTCAGAAGAGTACTGTGGTGTCACAGCTCACAGCAACCTCCAACTCCTGGGCTTAGGTGATTCTCTTGCCTCAGCCTCCTGAGTAGCTGGGACAATAGGCGCCTGCCACAATGCCCGGCTGTTTTTTGTTGCAGTTTGGCCAGGGCTGGGTTCGAACCCACCACCCTTGGTATATGGAGCTGGCACCCTACTCACTGAGCCACAGGCGCCACCCAACATGATTTTTTTCAAACAAAATTCTTTACCTCATTTCTCGTTCTTCATGTTGAGCGATAAGGTTGCTATAAAAATTCTCCAGTGTCACTTTGGTCATTGTCACCCTTTCCTTTGTGTGATTACTCATGGATGAGCAAGGTGTTGAACCTGTCATTGCCATGGTTGCTAGAAACAAAGAAAAGAAGAGGAATACGGTTTGGAGTTAGAATCCACCAATTATGCACTCTCCTACCCTACTGGTACAAATGTAAATTGGTACAAGTTTTCTACAGGAAAATAGATAAGATGTAACAAAAGCCAGACAAGCAGAAATCGTAGTGAAAATAAGTATTAATGCCCTAAGACCCAGAAATCCCATCCCTAGGTATAAAGACTAGAGAAACCATCACAGAGAAGAATTAAAGGGACGAACATGTATGATAAGCGGATGTTCATTATGCCATTGTTTTTTGTTATGAGAAGCTGGAAGCAATTCATTAAATAAATAAATAAATAAAATGCCATGGATGTGTAGGAGACACCATGCAAAGGTCAGAAGCAACTCCAACTGCACCTACAAGCCTTAAACAGTGCCATCCTTAAAAAAGAGAAGGAGATCACAATAACAGATGGATAAATTAAGAATATGCAGTAAAACAGGCATGGTGGCTTACACCTGTAGTCCTAGTACTTTGAAGGCTGAGGCAGGAGGATCACGAGAGGCCAGGAATTCAAGACTAGCCCAGGTAATACTGAGACCTTGTCTCCATAAAAAAATAGTCAGGCATGTTCTGGTTTATGCTTTTCCATGTTTTTCTTTCTTTCTCTTTTGTTTTTTGAGACAGAGTCTCACCTTGTTGTCCTCAGTAGAGTGCCCTAGCGTCATAGCTCACAGTAACCTCAAACTCTTGGGCTCAAGCGATTCTCTTGCCTCAGCCTCCCAAGTAGCTACAGGTTTCTGCCACAACACCCGGCTATTTTTAGAGACAAGGTCTTGATCTTGCTCAGGTTGGTCTTGAACTTGTAAGCTGAGGCAATCCACCTGCCTCGGCCCCCCAAATGCTGGGATTACAGGCGTGAGCCGCTGCACCCAACCTTTTCCATGTTTTTCTGTATTTTCTTCACTGAGCATGTATTGTTACCAATAATTTAAGTTTACAATGTCTATAGTAAAAAACAAAAAGGCTCGGCGCCTGTGGCTCAACGGGCTAAGGTGCCAGCCACGTACACCTGAGCTAGCGGGTTTGAACCCAGCCTGGGCCCGCTAAACAACAATGATGGCTGCAACCAAAAAATGGCTGGGTGTTGTGGCGGGCGCCTGTAGTCCCAGCTACTTGGGAGGCAGAGGCAGGAGACTCACTTGAGCCCAGGAATCGGAGGTTGCTGTGAGCTATGATGCCACTGCACTCTATCCAGGGTGACAGCTTGAGGCTCTGTCTCAAAAAAAACAAAAAAAACTCTGACTAAAATGCTAATCTAGAGGTAAATATGTGCTATGACACAGCCTTAAGGTATTTTATAAATGTTTGCTATTTGAATATACAAGTTAAAATAAAGACCTAGAAAGGAAACAATATTATAGAGAAAAAGAACCTGTGTTGCAATTCTAGTGATGAAAGATACTTAAAAACCAGGGATCCTGGGCGGTGCCTGTGGCTCAGTGGGTAGGGCGCTGGCCTCACATACCAAGCACAGCAGGTTTGAACCTGGCCCCAGCCAAACTGCAACAATAACAAAAAAAAGATGGCTGGGCATTGTGGCGGGCGCCTTTAGTCCCAGCTACTGGGGAGGCTGAGGCAAGAGAATCACCTAGGCCCAGGAGTTGGAGGTTCCTGTGAGCTCTGACGCCACAGGACTCTACTGAGGGCGATAAAGTGAGACTCTGTCTCTAAAAAAAAACCAGGGATCCTAACTTTCTCATTTTACATAAGACCAAAACAATATCAGCAGGTTTAGATAGCTTATATAATTATTTTTTTTCCTAAATTTAAAATCTCACTTCCTCCAGATACCCTGGGCCAACCTATATTTCCACATTTGGCCAAACTGTGCATCAAAACTGCTGGCTCTAGCATTGGCAACAGTGCTTGATATTTCATCTATATCATGCTGCTTCTGTCTTTTTATCCCAATATAAAGCTGAGTAAAAACTGGGAAGCACCAAGGGCCATCTTCAAAGATAGTGCATTTTATAAAAAGCTCTCTTAAGGTTTTCCCCTATAATATGTAGTAACTTTTGTAAACTGTTTAGTGGATTAAACTAAGACTTGTAAGAAACAATGTAAACACTATCATTACTAAGAAAAAGGCTTAACATCAAGCAATTTTTTAAAATGACACTCAGGTAAAATTCATATAAAAATAATTCCTTCAAAACAGAGATTCAAAATCAAGGTTCTACTTTAGAGTCAAATATTTTGATTCATAATAATCCAAAATAATCAGTAATAACAAATTTAAAACATTGTACTCCAAGCCACCTTACTCTATAATATAACCATAAAACTTTTACCATAAAATGCTATTGGGGGGAGGGAGTTTCTACTAATACTGAATCAAGCTCAAATGTTTTTAGAATTTCAGTAGAGGAATTTTTTTTAAAAAACCTCTCTTTGGTTTATGAAGCTTGGGTGTGGTTCCTTATTTGTCAGCCTATACCCCCTCCACCCACAATGAAAACCACATGCCCTCTAAGTGTGTCTGGTGAAGAAATTTTAAAACCAGATCTAAAAACAAGTCAAAAAGCAAGTAAGAGCTTTGTACTCTTTCTTTGCCTGAAAATTTCAGAAGCCCCTTTTTACACATACGTAGTTGTATTTTCAAAACTGAAACTACTTCAACATAAAAATACAATTTCAGAGAATTTAACCCTAAGATAAACAATGCCTTCTATACCTCAGGTGCTTAATAAATGTAATGTGCATGCTCCCTTCAGCAGCACATATAAACTAAAATTGGAATAATACAGAGAAGATTAACAAATACTCACATAAGAGAAAAGCGGGGCTGGGGAACAGGGGGAGGGACTGGTGTGCTCCCACTTAATGGGCATAAAATAAAGGTATATGCCACATTTCTTGGGTGTAGGACACAACTACAAGAAGGACTCTACCTAACAAACACAAACATTGTAACTTAGTTGTTTGTACCCCCACATTAATCTGAAATAAATAAATATATAAATAAACGTAATGTGAGCAAGTTAATGATTTTTAGTTGTCAACAAAACTGAAAATGTGGGAAACTGTGGGGAAAAGTCTTAATTCATTTAAGGTACTGGCATTACTTCCTAAGCTTTTACAAAGATCAAAAAAGGCAAAGTGCACCCAAAGATGCTCACATATTAGGCCAATAGATTTTTCTTTTACTTTTTTTTTTTTTTTTGAGACAGAGTCTCACTCTATCGCCTTCGGTAGAGTGCCGTGGTGTCACACAGCTCATAGCAACCTCCAACTCCTGGGCTTAGGCAATTCTCTTGCCTCAGCCTCCTGAGCAGCTGGGACTATAGGTGCCCACTACAATGCCTGGCTATTTTTCTATTTTGCAGTTCGGCCAAGGTCAGGTTTGAACCCGCCACCTTCGGTATATGGGGCTGGCGCCCTACTCAATGAGCCACAAGCGCTGCCCTTCTTATTTATTTATTTATTTATTTATTTATTTATTTTTGAGACAGAGCCTCAAGCTATCACCCTGGATAGAGTAGTGTGGCATCACAGCTCACAGCAACCTCCAATTCCTGGGCTCAAGTGAGTCTCCTGCCTCCGCCTCCCAAGAAGCTGGGACTACAGGCGCCACAATGCCCACCATTTTTTTGGTTGCAGCTGTCATTGTTGTTTGGCAGGCCCGGGCTGGATTCGAAACCACCAGCTCAGGTGTATGGGGCTGGTGCCTTAGCCTGTTGAGCTACAGGCGCCGAGCCTGCCCTTCTTTTTATTTTTTGAGATAGATTCTTACTATGTTACCCTTGGGAGAGTGCCATTGTGTCGCAGCTGTGAGCAACCTCTAGCTCTTGGGCTTAAGCAATGTTCTTGCCTCAGCCATCGAGTAGCTGGGACAACTGCCACAATGCCCAGTTACTTTTTAGGTGCAGTTGTCTTTGTTGTTTAGCTGGCCCAGGCCAGCCTGGGTGTATGTGGCCGGTGGCCAGTGCCCTACCCACTGTGATACGGGCGCTGCCTGTTCAATAAATTTTTTATCCATGGCTCGGTGCCTGTACCTCCAGCAGCTGTACCTGAACTAGAGAGTTCGAATCCAGCCCGGGCCTGCCAAACAACAATGACAGCTGCAACCAAAAAATAGCTGGGTATTGTGGCAGGCGCCTATAGTCCCAGCTACTTGGGAGGTAGAGGCAGGATAATCGTTTGAACCCAGGAGCTGGAGTTTGCTGTGAGCTGTGATGTCATGGCACTCTACCCAGGGAGACAGGTTGAGGCTCTGTCTCAAAAAAAAAAAAAAAATTTTTTTATCCATGTAGTTTTCAACTTTCACATATAGTTTCTAATGTAATTATAAAGATTGCACTGTCCTACCATTTAACTTGTCTTTAATCCCTTGTCTTCCTCTTCCTCCTCCTCCTCCACTCACAAAAAGTTTAGCTTAATTCTAATAATTTTTAAGAAAAATATCATTTCTTTGTAATTTCAGATTAACATGAGTATACAAACTATTAGATTACAATGTTTAGATTTGTTAGGTAAAAATGACTGTTGTTGTGTCCCAAACCCAGGAGTTGTAACATATACATTTGCCCATTAGGTGGGAGCACACCAAACCCCCTCTCTCTTCACCTGTCCCCCTTACCTCCTTCCCTTTTCTCTTGTATAAGTGTGTATTAATACATAAAGATACAATTAAGGCCCACAGATGGCTCACACTTATAATCCTAGCACTCTGGAAGGCCCAGGAGGTGGATCACCTGACCAGCCTGAGCAGGAGCAAGACCCCGTTTCTAGAAAGTAGAAAACAGAAATAGAAAAAACAGAAAATTTAGCCAGGCATTATGACAGGTGTTTGTAGACCCAGGTACTTGGGAGGCTGCTGCAAGAGAATCACTGGAACCCAGGAGTTTGAGGTTGCTCTGAGCTATGATGATACCAAGGCACTCTACCTAGGGTCACAGAGTGAGACTCTGTCTCAGAAAAAAAAAAAAGATACAATATTGTCCTACAGCAATTCATAGGTTTACTGGATCAATCAACTTTTCATAAGATAGGGTTTTTATTCAAGCTTATGATAATTCAAGCCTTCTTGCCCTGCATTGCAGACCATTGGAGGCCCTTGCTCTCCTTGTTTCATGCGCCTTCAAATCTGCAGAATCAGGGAATAATAGGTGAGAAATTCAGTGTTTTTTTAATGACTCCACTACCTTCAGGAAGCTTTAAAAGTTTTTTAAAATTAACAAAGAAAGGCTCAGAGCCTATAGCTCAGTGGCTAGGTCACCAGCCACATTACACTGAGCTGTTGGTTCAAACCCAGCCCAGGCCTGCCAAATAACAATGACAACTACAACAAAAACAATAGTACAGCCTTGTGGCAGGCGCCAGAGAGCCTCACTTGAGCCCAAAAGTTTGAGGTTGCTGCGAGCTGTGATGGCATGGCTCTACCGAGGGACTCTACCAAGGGCAACATAGTGAGACTCTGTCTCAAAATAAAAGAAAAAAAGGTTCGGCACCTGTGGCTCAATGGGCTAGGGCACCAGCCATGTATACCTGAGTGGCGGGTTTGAATCCAGCCCGGGCCCAAACAATGACAGCTGCAACCAAAAAAATGGCTGGGCGTTGTGGCAGGTGCCTGTAGTCCCAGCTACTCAGGAGGCAGAGGCAGGAGACTCGCTTGAGCCCAGGAATTGAAGGTTGCTGTGAGCTGTGATGCCACAGCACTCTATCCAGGGTGACAGCTTAAGGCTCTGTCTCAAAAAAAAAAAAAAAAAGAAAAATATATGATCTTAAATGTGTAAGGGACTGCCAACTCAAAAGGAAATCAAATGAAAACCATGGTTTGGGGCTGGACGCGATGGCTCACATTATAATCCAAGCACTCTGGGAGGCCGAAGTAGGTGAAATGCCTGAGCTCAAGGGTTCAAGACCAGCCTGAGCAAGAGCAAGACCATGACCCTGTCTCTAAAAATAACCGGGCATTGTAGTGGGCACCTGTAGTCACAGCTACTTGGGAGGCTGAAGCAAGAGAATCACTTGAGCCCAAGAGTTTGAGGTTGCTGTGAGCTAATATGCCACAGCACTACCAAGGGCGACAGAGTGAGACTCTGTCTCCAAAACAAACAAATAAAAAATAGAAAACCATAGTTTTATCCAATCTAGATAGTTATGCCTGGTTGACTGACTGGACTTTACAATGGTACTCTATGATCTCTATAAATATTTATCTTTTCTTTCTCGAATATGTTACTTTCTTTGTGAGTGACAAGCCATTACCTTTCATTTGGACAAATCAACATTGGGGCTAAAACTATTCCTTAAGTCATATATCTAAGCTCTCTTACTCAACTATAAGCCACTGGAAAGCAAGAGCAATGTCTTATAACTCATTGTACGATTCCCCCATCTTATGCACAGTGCTATGCACTTAGTAAGCATCTTTAAAAGAAGATTAGCGGGCAGCACCTATGGCTTTTCAAGTAGGGCACTGGCCCCATATACCGAAGGTGGCGAGTTCAAACCCAGCCTTGGCCGAACTGCAAAAAAAATAGAGAAATAGCCGGGCGTTGTGGCAGGTGCCTGTAGTCCCAGCTACTCAGGAGGCTGAGGCAAGAGAATCGCCTATGCCCAGGAGTTGGAGATTGCTGTGAGCTATGTGATGCCACGGTACTCCACCGAGGGCAATAAAGTGAGATTCTGTCTCTCCCAAAAAGAAAATAAATAAATGAATAAATAAAAAATAAAAGATTAGCTAGGAAAAACACTTATTGTTGACCTCCATTCCTAGGAGCTGAGAGTATATTGGTGTAATAGGAGATAGGGTTTGGACATGAAATGGTTTTCTATCCAGAGCTGGAGAATAGAGTCCTCATCCTCTTATAAGGAAGCAGTTATCTAATGTTTGCGGTGGGGAGGGGAACCTGTTATTGTAGTGGTGGTTGTTTTATGTTTAAGGAAACGATACCTACTGCCTGTCCGATTCAGGGTCAAGGTGCAATGAAAGGCAAAGAAGCATGGAGTCTACTTCACTCCAGCCTTCCTCCGTGCATTATAAAAACAGTAAGTTTCTCTTCGTGTCTTTTAGTCATCTCAGAGTGAACTGAGAGATCTAGCGTCTCTGCTAGCCATTCTGCACACTTTCTGACACAGACTTCCCTCTAAGTCCTTATCAACATTTTCCTTTCATTTGACTGTTTCTTTTCCACTCTCTTCTTAAGAGTCTTCCCTGTGATTTTAATATTATCTGAAGCCCAGTATCCTAAAACTAACTATAGGGAAGGAAGCAGACTCAAAGGTACCACACCCCAAGGTGGGCTTTTGACATCCATGCCTCAGACAACGGCTCTCAGGTTCTTAGATTCCAGAAAAAGGAAAAGCAGGTGAAAATCGGTGATGACCGAGATCTCCGAGGGGACTGCCTGGTGGCAGCGAGCAGACAAAGCTGGCAACATGGAAAGGAGAGGAGAGGCTGGCTCCCCGCCCCAAGGAGACAGAGAAAGGACAGGGTGGGGAGCCCGGGACTGGGAAAATGCGGAGTGCCATCAAAAAGCCTCTGGAGACGGAGGAAGAGGCAGAGGAGAGGGGCCGAGGGGCTGAGAGCACAGGGATAGAGAGCGCTGGCGGCAAGGAGAGAGCCCAAGAATCGGGGGGAGGAGAGGAAGGGAAAAGCTGGGGATGCTGCGAAGACGGCGACATGGATGAACTCACCAGAGCACCAGGGAGGCAGGGCTGGGGGCGGCGGACAGCCGCAGAAGCCCCCCGCCCGGCCGGCAGTCTCGACGTGCAGACAGGAGAAACCCCAGCGGCAGCGACGGGCTATTCAGAGACGAGGGAAGGCGTAAGGGGATCTGAGATACCGGCCGAGGAGCGGTTGCAGGTCAGGACAACAGGAAGCGCCCCAACTGCCGGAAAAGACGGCACCGCAGAGGGGCCAAGGCAGCCGGGCCCCCCAGCCGCGGAGAGGGGTTGGCGCGGCAGTATAGGGCCAAGACTGCGCGTGCGCAACTTTGCGGTGAGGCCGGGATGGCAGGACTGCGCGTGCGTGGCCCTGCTGGGCCCGACTCTACCACCTCTACCCCCACCGCCTCTACTGCCCACCTACCTCACACACGCCCCCCGCCCTCCACACACACGCGCTCACACACACACACACACACCCAGCCCCGCTGCCTCCAGGCCAGATGTGTAGTGTATGGGCTGTTTGCGGGGTGGGGGGAGTTCCCCTTGTATTTGGGGGGGATTCTTACCTTTCACTTTGAAATCATTACAGACTCACAAGAAGTTGCAGAATTAGTACAGAGAGGTCCTGTGTATTTGTCACCTGCCCAGCTTTCCTCAACATCTTACATAAGGTACAACATTCTCAAAACCAGGAAATTGAGGTTGGCGCAATACAATCAACTAAGTCCATACAGTTATCTTGATTACAGATCATACTCAGGTTTAAACATTTTGGCATCATTCGTGTACGTGTGTATTTGTAGTTCTATGAAATTTTTTCACCTGTATAGTGTCCCCATCCTTGATTTTTGACTTTTTCAGAATAGGTGTATTGGAGCCTGTAGTCTCGCCTATGCTTCCTGAAAGTAAGGATTAATACACCTTACCTAAAATAAGGTGACTTCAGATTTGGAAGGCTACCCAGAGGACAAACCAGTGTGCACAGAACTTACTTTTCAAAGCTAACTAACTGCTTAGTCTGTATCACCTTTTGGAGTCAAGAGGTCCCAGGTTGACTTCCTTGTGAGTGGAGCATAATGCCCTCAACTAGAATGTATCAGTCTTCTGGGGAAAAAAAGATGAGTAAGACGCGGTCTCTGCTTGCCTTCAAGGTACATCTAGGGAGCAAAAGGAGCATGTGCTTCTAATCATTCATTCAGGTGTTTCGTAATTGGTATTATGGTGGCCATGCTCTCTGCTCTCCTATGACTGTGGTGAGACTATGGGACTTGGTTTTATCCTTAAAGCTTGGGATCCCTCGCTTTGTTTCCTTTATGGTCTGAAAAAACTAGCCTTTCTTGACTGCTTTCATCTTCAGAGCCCAGTTTCCTTTTGTCTAGTCTCAAATAAAAATCACTTCACCTTTCATTCTCACTGCCCTCCTCCTCCTGTGCCTTTTGTCAAAGTCCTACCCATTCTTAACCTCTTAATAACAGTCCAAGTTGTTTGCATAGTACTTTACAATTTGCAAATAGTTTTCACTCTTTTCACTCTTGCTGCAACTCTTTGACATGTCACATAAGATAAGGTTTTATAGATAAAGTAACTACACTCAGAGAATCTAAATGACCTGCCTGAATTCTCAGAGCTACTAAGCCAACTAGCCAAGTAGGGAATCTCACTTCCAGATTACAAATCCAATGTTCTTTTTCCCTTCCCGTTTCCTTCCTCTAAAGTCCTGCTCAAACTTTTATCTTCCTCTTAGAACCTTCCCAGTGTCAGAGAGGAATTTCTTTCTTTTTTTTTTTTTTTTTTGAGACAGAGCCTCAAGCTGTCACCTTGGATATAGTGCTGTAGCATCACAGCTCACAGCAACCTCCAACTCCTGGGCTCAAGGGAGTCTCTTGCCTCTGCCTCCCAAATAGCTGGGACTACAGGCGCCCGCCACAACGCCCGGCCATTTTTTGGTTGCAGCCGTCATCGTTTGGTGGGCCTGGGCTGGATTCGAACCCGCCAGCTCAGGTGTATGTGGCTGGTGCCCTAGCCTGTTGAGCCACAGGCGCTGAACCTCAGAAGAGGAATTACACTCTGTTCTCTGTACTCCTGTCTTAATTTATCTGCACCCCAATTTAAGCACTCATCCCAGGCAGTTGAGGTCTGGGTGAGGCCAGATGTGTTGCCAAAATAATCAAGCCAGAATATGCTGCTCTCTCTGTGAATCCAAAAGAAACATTTTACAAGGACTGATAGACATTGGTCATTCTTTTTGGACACACATACACCTGAACCCCTTCAATATGTTTCCCATTTCCCACTACCAAAACTGAAAATTCCAAATGTCCTTGCTCCTAGACTCCCTTGCAGCTAGGATACAAAATGTAGGTGCCACCTATCATTTACACCCACCGCAGACTGTGAATTGGAAACCAGGATGATCTGACCTGTATTTGCCTCACTCTATTCCTGGTGTTGTCAGATCCTGCCTTTATTTTAAATTTTGATACTTTGTTCATAACAGATTTTTTGCATTAATTTTCATTGTTTTAAAACATTGCACTAGAGGGCGGCTCCTGTGGCTCAGCGAATAGGGCGCCGGCCCCATATACCGAAGGTGGCGGGTTCAAGCCCGGCCTTGGCCGAATTGCAAAACAAAAAAATAGCCGGGCGCTGTGGCGGGTGCCGTGGCGGACGCCTGTAGTCCCAGCAACTAGGGAGGCTGAGGCAAGAGAATCGCTTAAGCCCAAGAGCTGAGGTTGCTGTGAGCAGTGTGACGCCACGGCACTCTACCC
>CAUYON010113761.1:0-30099 GCA_963573935.1 Arctocebus calabarensis
AAAATTCAGACTAATATCTATTGTGAACAAAGATACAACAATCATAAGTAAAATATTAGCAAATCAAACATATATGATAGGATAATGCACATAAGGTGAGAAAAACAAGTCACAGATTTAAGAAATAAAGAGGTAAAATGCTTTAAATTGTAGAAGATATGATATTTTAAATAAAAATGTTCTAATTTTTTTTAACCTTCTAGAACTAAGAATTGAATTTAACAAAGTTATGGGATACAGTATCAATGTAAAAATCAATTGTATTTCTACATTCTACATCAGATTGTCAACTACAATTAAAATAAATCCCATATGCTTAAATATCTGTGTCTAAGGCTACCTAGAGTTATATAAAAATGCTAAACACATTGGAATAATTTTAACAAAAGACACACAAAATTCTTTTACTGAAAAACTACAAAAGCATTGTTGTAAGGAAGAGAGGACTTTAAAGCTGGAGAAATCTAACATGTTCATGGATAGCTTAATATTGGTAACATGAATTCTCTCAAAACTCATGTATAGATTTGACACAATTCTAATGAAAATGTCATAGGTTTTGTTTTGTTTTGTTTTGTTTATTGGAAAAGTTAATAAGATAGTTTTTAATTATCAAATTTACATAGAAATACAGAGACCAAAAATAACCAAAACAATTCAAAACAATTTGGAAAAGAATACATTTGTAGAACTTGAACTAGCTACCTGCAAGACATCTTATAAAGTAATATTAATCAACACAGTATGGTAATAGTATGATAATAGATATATAAAATCAATGGAAGAAAATATATTCCAGAAATAGATTCCAGCACATAGAGTCAAGTAATTTTTGAAAAAGCTTCCAAGGCAATTCAAAAATAGTAATGAAAGTATTTCAACAAATAATTCTGGAAAATGTTACTAAATATGTGAAGAAAATGAACTTTGAATTATCTTACACATATAATTTAAGATGAATCATAGACACAAATGTATAAACTAAAATTATAAAATGTGTGCTGTAAAAAAGGATAATATCTTCATGATCTTTAAGGAGGCATGATTTCGTAGAATGCAAAATGTACTAACGTGATTTAAAAATTACTAATTTGGATTTCATCAAAATTAAAATCACCTGCTTATGGATGAATACCATTAATGAAATGGAAAATCAAGCTATTGGCTGAGAGATAATATTTGTTATACATACATCAAATAAAGAAATTGTATCTAAAGTATATAAAGAATTCCTGTAACTCAGTTCTAACAAACAAACAATTCAAGAAAAATATACGCTGAAGAACTGAACAGAAACTCCCCTAAAGGCGATAAGATATTTCTTACTTTGCATATCCCATATGCTTAAATATCTGTGTCTAAGGTTAAGTTAAATAACACTTGTCTCCCCCAAACAGGGTTTAAATTTGTTATCATATTCTACTAAATATGAGTAATTTTATTAAAAACAAAACTTTGCTTCTAGCTTTTTCATTCACAAAATTATTACATAAATAGCAGTCGCATGTCAGAATCCGTAACTAACCAATGACATCATTTCTTTCAAAGGCTGCCATTGGTCACTGGGAATTTATTATTCAGTTCATGCACAGGCAACGAATTATCTAGTTGTGTTCCCCTTTTTCTCCCAGTGAGGGACTCATGTGATACTGGCCAAAATTATATAGCAAAGAAAAAGTGATGATGCTAGAAGTGAAATTTGATTCAAATATAAATGGAATTTTAAAGCAAATAGCTGCCGTGGAAAGAATGACACTACTACTGTTCAAGAAACTAGGTATTAAGCTCGGTTAACTCAGCAAAAGCAAACTCAAAGACGTTAATGAGAAAACTGATTGTGACGAAAAGTCTGAAGACATCCCCAAGGAAGTAATGCTACCAGAAGCCTTGACATTAAGTGAACTCTTGCAGATATTTTATAACATTGAAAATGTAAAGGATAAAAGCTTAGAAGCTGATCTAAACATTGAAAAGAATGTAAACATTTGTCAAGACATAGAAAAGATATCCTCTCTGTATTGTAAACTAAACAATGAGAAAAAGAAAACGACTACTCTTGATACAAAAAGACACTTTAATTCCCAATGATTTTAATGTTTTAAATTGGGGCACTAAGTCTAGATAAGTATTAATTGTATTACTTTTTTATTTTCACATATATTTATAACTGATAGAGTTTTAAATGTTATAACAAAAATATTTGAATATCACAGAACAGCCATAATCTTCCCCATTGGTTATTAAGATTTCTTTACACAAATGCAGATTGTATAGTAATTTTTATGATCTCACACTACCATGTAAAACAAAGACTGCCTATATATGAATGGCCATTAACAATGTGAAAGTATCTAACATCATTAATCATTAGGGAAATGCAAATTAAAATGTCAATAAGATGGATACTCTTTTACACCAACTAAAATGGCTAAAATCAAAATGACAAATAACACTAAATTCTTCTGAATGAGAATTAGAACTCTCATACCTTGCTGTTGGATATGTAGTCAACATAATACAACCATGTTAGAACACTGTTAGTTTCTTGAAAATTAAACATATATCTAGCCAATGACTCAGCAATTCTACCCATAAAAAAAAAAATTTATACCAAACTATCTACAAAAATTTTATTCATAACAGTTAGTTTGAGACACCCTACATATCCACCAAAAGAAAACAGGCACAAAAATTACAGAAATTCATATGATAGAAAATGACTCAATAATAAAAGAGCAAATTATTGAAACCATAGCAACACACATTTCAAAATTATGCTGAAAGAAATAGTTCACATATAAAAGAATACCTAGAGTTTAAGAATAAGTGAAACTAATCTGTGTTGACTGAAATCAGAACAGTGGTTGTCTTGAAGAGTGGGTATACAAGAGAATATTCTATGAAAGAAGGAAATGTTCTGCCTGTTGATTCAATGGTAGTTATATGGGTGGAAGCATTTGTCAAATTTCATATTATTATATACATAAATTCTGTGCATTTCACTGTGTATAAATTTCTCATAAGTAGAAAACATAAAAAAATGAAAAGAGAAAATATTTTGCATGAAAAAGTAGCAGTAATATTCAAAATAAGTCACAAATTATGCATGTATATAGAAATTAAAAGTACTAGACACTAATGCTTTCTTGATAACAGTTTATACATCTAGACTTTAAACAGAAAAGCGAATTATGAACTTTACTGTATTTCTCATACATACATACTAGAAAGGAAGCCTTAGTGATTAGCCCAAGTATGTCAACTATTTTCAACCATCATCTGCTACTTGTTAAATCCACAGGTAAATTTCCCAACAGTACTTCTGAGAATTTCATCCTATCCTACTTAAGGTGCGTGATTAAACAGTTAAAGTTTTCTCTGGAATACCATCCTCAATATAAAATTAGTTTTAAATTTCACTTCTAAAAATGTTAGATGCCCCGTACACAATGAATATCATTAATGTAACTGTGTTTAAAAAATTATAAAATGGGATCTTGGGTTTTTCTATAAACACTATCTAAAGAAGGTTAATTTAGAAAAAAAGCTTCAAAAAATTGGGCAGGAAAATATCCTTTCATTGACATAGATTAACATGGATCTAGATAGAATAATATTTGTATCTTTTCAATATCATAAATTGATTTTTTTTTTTATCACCCTTGGTAGAGTGCCGTGGCATCACACAGCTCACAGCAACCTCCAACTCTTTGGGCTTAGGCAATTCTCTTGCCTCAGCCTCCCGAGTAGCTGGGACTACAGGTGCCTGCCACAATGCCCGGCTATTTTTTTGTTTTTGTAGTTCAGCTGGGGCTGGTTTTAAATCCGCCACCTCTGGCATATGGGGCCGGCACCCTACTCCTTTGAACCACAGGCGCCACTCCATAAGTTGCTTTTAAAGAAGCAATTCTTCCTAATATAGTATCCAGACATAGAACCAATGAGTGACTTGTTCAAGGTTGCAGTGAGGAGGTGATGAAAATTCAAATTGCAATAACTTATTAATGTACTAAAAATGGTACTTTTACTTTATTTTTAGAAGTGTTTAATGTCATAGTGGCTGTTACTTATGAATATATTTATAAAACAGCTGTCTCCTCAAATTTGCATTTTTGTGTGCCATGAACTTATAACATTTGAAATTCACTAAGTTGAGCTTAACAGTAAGTTGAACAGCCTTCTATTCTTTCAAACCCTTTTCTTTGTATTTATATTGCATTGATTTTAGTGTAACTTTTAAGACTTTGCTATCATTAAAATTCATTTATTCTACATTTCAGAATGTTCACACCATTAGTAAGCATTTTTTTGTGAAGTTTATAACCTCATACAAACAGCAGGCATATTTTGAAACTTTTCAAAGTTTAAAACCACAGTAATGTGGTTACTAGAGAGAAAAAATGAAAGAGGGCTTTTGCACACACACACTTAATTTACAAAAAGAGAAGTAAAAGAGAAAGAAAAAAATGGGCAAGGAGGTTGATATGTACAGGCTGTTATGAAAAGTATTAGCTACAGCTGCATAGGATAGGAATGGCAAAGTAATAAGATATACCCCAATTCCTAAATAAGTTAATAAAAAGGCTGCTCAAAGAACAGCTGGCATTAGCTGGAACTTGAATGAAGCAAAGAGTAGCTAACTGCAGTCAACTTAATGAAAAGTATTAGAGCTTCAATAGGGTCGAGGAGAATTATGCAGAGTAACTGAAATTCATTTTTTATTAAAGCAACTACATATAAAGAACTTTTAACTTTATAATATAGACACTGATACCTAAGACAATTTCAAATAGCAAACATTACACTTTTGGAAGCTATCCAGATTAAAAACAAACCAAAACAACAGCAACAATAACAACAACAACAAAAAACTCTGAGTCTAGGGACTTTAAACATTTCCTAGAAAGGATTCAGTGTTTTACAGATCTTATAATATTAACTCATAATATTTTGGTTTTATATGTGAATCACAGATTTGATGATAGAAATTTAGTTTTCCTGAATTTGAAATCCATTTTTGGACAAAAGTATGTATGCATTCACATCATAAACATGTTTGTAGATACAATAAAAAAAATCCTATAATGGAAATAAATTTCCCTATCTCCAATGACTCTATTTGGACACTGTGAAATAATGGAAGACAACTAGTCTTATTCCCATGAACCCATGTGGTTTGTTAAATTTCTAAGGTCGGGGAGACATCATAACATATCAGAAAGAATTCTGGACTAGTAGTAACTTTGTTAACAACTTATTGTATAAAACCAAGCAGACATTAACCTCTGTGCCTCATTTCCCATGACTGCAAAATAAAATAACTAAATGAGGTTATCTATGATATTCATTGAAGACCTAAAATTCTATCATCTAAATTTCAAAAACATAAGAAAATATTTGATTCATCATAGTCATCCAACAGTCCCCAGCATAGTACTTTCTATGTACTAAATAATGTGATCTTTTATACATGGATAAAAAGAGTATCAGGCATGATATTAAAAATATATCCATAGATGGACTTCTACCTAAGGAAGATGAAGTAGGTACATTTTTTCTTATATCTCCCACTATGAACAACTAAAAGCCATAGACACTCAATATAAAACAACCACGAGAACATGCTAAAAAAGGGTAGATAAGAAGACAGACCAGCCAGAGAGCCAGAGAGGCCAGGACCCAAAAGGGGGGTTGTGGTGGATCTTGAGTTTTCCTTTTGCCTCATATATACCAGAAGCCAGCAATCCAGAAATGTTAATGAAAAAGTGCCCAGTAAAAATCTGCTCTCTACAACAAGTCATGCACTTGTAATAATTAAAAATATTTTTTAAAAAATCTGCTCTCTTTAGCCAAAAAAATAAAACCTATGATAAACAATGCAGTCTAGCAAGACAGAAAATTTTTAGACATTAACTGCCACACCTACTCCAAAACCACAGAAAAAACTATGATGTCACTCCCACGCCACTGAGAAATGTTGAGTGAAGAGTATTTTCTCCTCTCCAGGCGGTAGCGAGGCCCCCTCCACCCTCTCCAGGTGGTAGCGAGGCTACTTCCACATGCTCATAGAGTTAGCAGAGAAGGCAAGATGGACAGCCAAGACATTCACTCTTTCCACCAGTAACAATGTTGGGGGAGCATACCTGTGGAGCAGGACAAGGCACCTTGTGCCTCCCAGCAGGGTAGTCTCAGAACAGGTTTAGCCGGCAGCCGGAACTTTCTAGCTCACTCAGCAGTGGTGCAGAATCCCCTCCACCCACCACCCGGGGTATAATAGATGCCCAGTGGGGAACCTGGAATTCACCTCACCCAGCATAAAGACAGGCACTCTCCCTTCCCTACCAGGGTGGGATCAAGGAAACTGCAATGGTGAATATTTGTGCCTCTCCAGGATTCATATGGTGAAACCCAATTATCATATTAGGAGACTTTGTCGGTGATTAGATCATGAGGAAAGAGCCTTCATAAATGGAACTAGTGAGTTTATAAAAGAGGCTCCAGAGAGCTGTCTTGTTCCTTCCACCACATGAGGACAGAATGGAAGAACCATCTACAAATCAGGAAATTGACCCTCACCAAACACTCTATCTGCTCCCACCTTGACATTTGACTTCTCAGCCTCCAGAAGTGTGAGAAATAAATTTCTATTGTTTACAATCCATCCAGTTTATGGTATTTTATTATAGCAATCCCAAGAGCTAAGACAGAAATTGTTACCAATGTAATGGTTTTAATGCACAGAGTCTGAAAATTATTCAATTATTCAAATTACCTACTTCGTATTAGTGAACTTGAGTAGCTGCTCTTTTTGAAGAATTAGTACATTTCATCTAAGATACAAAATTTGTGTGTGCAGAGTTGTTTACAGAATTCCCTTATTATCTTTTTATTGTTTGCAGTATCTGCACTGAGTTTATTTCTAACACTGATAATTTTTATCTTTTTTCATTTTTTTCCTTGCTGGATTGTTAGAGATTTGTCAATTGTGTTTATCTTTTCAAACACCCAGCTCTTTGTTTCACTGATTTTTTTCTATTATTTTTCTATGTTCAGTTTCATTTATTTATTTATTTCTGTAATTATGTCTATTATCCTTTTTCTTCTGCATGACTTGGATTATCTTCCTTTTCTTTTTCTAGACTTTTTTTGGAAGAGTTTATATTAATGATCTAAAATATTTCCTCATTTCTAGAGATATGCTGAATATTCATTTCAATTCAGTACATTTCAGCACACTTGGTGATGAATTTCTCTCTCTCTTTTTTTAATTCTCTTATAACTTTCTTTTTGACCCATGAATTATTTAGAAGTGCCACTTTGTAAGTGGTTTCAGATTATGTTTCAGCTCCAACTTTGCATTCTGAGAACACATAAATGTAATTGCAAAACTCAGTAAAAAGAAAAATCTGTAGGCTGACAGTTTCACTAGAGAATTATTTTGAATGTTTAAAGGATAACTAATACCAATTCTATACAATCTACTCCAACACTAGAAGAAATTACTATATATGAAGCTAACATTACCCTTACACAAAAACAAGTCAAAAAAAGTATACATGAAGGTCAAGACAAACTGATTTCCAGGAACCCAAGGATAGTTCAATATTAGAAAATCAATCAGAAATCACCATATTAACAAGCCTAAGAAGAAAAATCACATGAACATCGATCAGCACAGAAAAGCATTTGACAAAATTCAATACCCATTCAGGATAAAAAAAAAAAACTCTCAAAAAATATAAATAGGGACATTCCTCAACTTGGTAAGAGCATGTGCAGAAAACCTACAGCTATTATAGATACAGGATTCCTCCACTCAGAGCTGGACAGGGACCCACCCCCATTCTCTAGGCCCAGGTTCGCTCAGAAACCAAACCTCCTTCTCTGGACACAAATAAGCTGCCCTTTGCAGGCCACATCCTCTGGGCTCTAGCATAGTCATGAACAAAGCTGCCTGAAATGTTTGGGGTGGTTCCACCTTGAGTAGGGAGCACACACTCTAATCCTTTCCTTGAGACAAAAACTGCAGAGACCTAATAACCTTGCCCCCGCAGAGGGACTGCATTCGTTCCTTTTTACATTCATTTACCTTGAAAAGTCCTGGCCAAAATGCAACGTATACCCTTAGACAAAGGACCCGCATGAGAGACTTCTGTATTGGAGCTTTGCCTCTGCCAGAAGCTCTGGTGCTTTTTACTCCTTCTGTATTCCTTTCTGTCTAATAAAATCCTGTCTTACCACTGATCTGTGGTCCATGGGTTCATTCTTAGAATCCCCAAGACCAAGGCCCTACTGACGAAAGAAATTCTGGTAACCATATCATACATATGCTTAAAGAATTGAAGGCTTTTCTGCTAAGATTGGGAACAAGGGCAGGAGGTCCGTTCTCACTGTTCTTAATCCGCACAGAAACTGAATTTCTAGGCAGTACAATAAGGCAAAAAAAGCAAATAAAAGGCATATGGATCAGAAAAGAGGAAATAAAACTATCCTTATACAAATAACATGATTGTTTATGCAGACAATTCCAAAAATTCACCAAGAAGTTCCTTAAACTTGATGGCCTATGAGGAATGGCTTGGCCCCGAGGCCTTTGGAGAAGCAAACGGGTAGGAAGCAGTTACGTCAGAGCCCGCTCCCTGGGTCCTGGACCCTTAGTAGTATGGCACGACCAGCGAGGGACACTGGGGTAAACCTTGGAGATGGAAGTGGAGCTGCGGAGCCCTGGTGTCCCAAAGCTGTAGCGTTGTGCCCCTGCCTGGCCCTACTTGGTACCTCCACCACTCCTGAGTTGGACACAGACCCTGCTCCTCTACTGACGCCCACCCCACCTGGCAGTGAAATGCACCTTTCAGAACACAAAACACAAAGATGATTATTAAAAGAGGTAGAGACAATTATAAACTGTTCTTAATCAGACTAAAGTTTGTACACTGGAAAATGAGCCTCACTTGCAGCGCTCTAACCAGCCCATCTTTCCTCTCTGGAATATAATGTAAGTAAGTCACTATGAATGTTTCGGGAAACACTGTCATGGTCCATTACTTCACTTCCAAGAAACCCAGTTGACAGACTCCTTTGAGATCTGTTGAGGAAGTTTCAACTTGCTGGGCTTATCAGTGTTGCTGGAGGGCTTCAATTGTCTTTGCCCTTGTAGATTTTATGTTTCTTGATTTTTGTGTATGTCAAAACTTTTGTAATGACCCATGCATCTCTTAAAAGCCTAAGAAAATAAAATCTGAGAGAACCAGGAGCAAATCCTCAATATCAAACAAGCAGGGCAATCTGAATCCTGTGAAATTCATGTCATCAGCTCATACAGTTGTGTGAGACAAGGACAACCAGCCATGTGCCTCAGAGATTCTTTGCATACCTGGGTATCAGGTTTGACCTCAAGACACAGCTGCCGTACAATTATTACAACTTGTTTTCACATCACACTTTAGCTCCAATTTTGTATTGTGAGAATAATTAAATATGTCTGCAGGTCTGTTTTGATAAATTTGAATGACCTTGAAACTTTTGGGTTATTACAGTATATTATTCTTTTCCTCTCATCCAATAAACAGCAATACCCTATGGTGATAGATTTCCAGACAAAAATACCTGGAGCAGCACATTAGAAAAATTTCAACTTCAGTGGTTTACAACAAATGAAGAGTTTCACTGGACCCAGTTCTATAAAACATTTATAAAGACATATGAATGTATGTGGGTCTTAAATTTCTATTTGTCTAGTGCAAATTTTTTAATTTGGGTAATTCTGGCTGTGACTTTCTATAAAACAATTATGACTAAAAATTTGTTCTTGGTCTACCAAATATTATCCAACAGTGGATTGTTTTATATGCAGGTATTATTAGACACACGAACTATTTCTAGGCATCAAACATGAATCATAAGTTTGGATGGAGATTATATATGATTATGATGACACATTTACTGTCTTAGGTCTACAAATTATTAATGAGGAATTAAAGCAAACTATGACAGCTCATTTGCTACATTGGACTCTAGCAGAAAAATACCTTGGCATCTTTGCTCATCTCACACTATCAAAGAGCTCCCAGGACTTGGAACCTCAAAAGGGAGAAGGTCTCTTCTAGACCTGAAGCATTAGGGTTTGCCCAGAAGCACAGCACAGCTAAGAGCCACTTCACTTTTGTTCCAGCCACTAAAAATCTAATTTGGTTTCTTTGGCCTGGTTCCCTCAAATTCTTTGAAGAGGCATCCATATGTGGCTGCTTGAGGTGTGATTTGGCAACTCCCAGCCCCAAGGTAGCTCATGGACTGTCCTTCAACTTGTCCCCAAGGTTAAGGAACAGAAAGTTTTGAGGAGATGAAAGTTAAATGTATATTTTTATACTGCAACTTGTTCAGGACCACATTTTATAAAATTCCAGTTGTGAGGGAAATGAAAGAGAAGGGGAGAAAGGGAAGAAAAGAGAAAGGGTATAAATTCTATTAAAATCATTTTTTATTTTAATATAAAACATATTTTGAAAATCAGGGCTTATTTAAAAATTTTTTCAGTTTAAGCCTATGTCCATACCTACTAATAAGATAGTATTTACAGATAGTCATTCTGATCAGATGGTTTAGAATTACTTTGGAATTTTATATCTGAAAATTCCTTATTAATGGATGTAATTAACTTAAGTCTGATCAAAACTTACAATATTATTCTTTGTAGATTTTAATTATACCTTATTAACAATCATAGTTTCAAACAAAATACCTAAGTGTTCAAAAGAAAAAGCAATACTACAGAAGAAGGTCAGCAATTAGACATCTACAGACAAAATATGAATTTGGCCTAAGTCTCACGTCTTGTACAAAAATTAATTCAAAATGAATCAAGGATATAAACATACATTGCAACGCTTTTTTTCTTTTTAGGAAAAAATCCACATAGGCTTTTTAAAGCATTAGGATGCAGAGTTAGACAAACTTGGCATCACAAGCATAATCCTTAAGAGAAAAGAAAACCTGATACATTGGACTTCATCAACATTAAAAATTTTTGCTCTGCGAATGAACCTACTAGTAGGATGAAAAGACAAGCTACAGTCTGGAAGAAATATTTGCAAACCACATACAAAACAAGGACAAGTAGCTAGAATATATAAAGAACTCTGCAAAATCAATAGTAAAACAAAGCAAAAAAAATTCAGTTAGGAAATGAGCAAAAGTCATTAATAGTTATTTCATAAAAGAGAATACACTGATGGTAAATAAGCACATATCATCAGCTATTAGAGAAACACCAATTAAAACAGAATGAGATCTCATATCAGAATTGCTAAAATAAAACAAAGCAACAATACCAAATGCTGATGAGGATGAAGAAAAACTACAATGTTTAATACATTGTTGATGGGAATTTAAAATGTTACAGCTACTCTGTACAACTTTTGGCATTTTCTTATAAACTATAATATGACCCAGCCATGTGCTCCTCAGTATTTACCTTAGAGAAAGGAAACTTTATGTTCATATGAAAACCATGGACACGTATTTACAGTAGTTTTATATGTAATAGCTAAAAAAGGGAAACCACCTACATGTCTTTCAACCAGTGAATAAAGAAACGAAACAGTGGTACATCAAATCCAAGGTAAATCACTCAGCAATAAAAAGAAACAAATTAGTTATACACAAAATAAAAGTGTATATCTAGAAAATCCAGAAAATTGAATATCGGGCAGTGCCTGTTGCTCAGTGAGTAGGGCGCCAGCCCCATATACCAAGAATGGTGGGTTCAAACCTGGCCCCAGCCAAACTGCCAACAAAAATAGCCAGTATTTGTGGCAGGTGCCTGTAGTCCCAGCTACTCTGGAGGCTGAGGCAAGAGAATCACCTAAGCCCAGGAGCTGGAGATTGCTGTGAGCTATGATGTCACAGCACTCTACCAAGGGTGACAAAGTGAGACTCTGTCTCTAAAAAAAAGAAAAGAAAGAAAGAAAAAGAAAATTGAATATCCAGAAAATTGGGCTGGGTGAAAAAGAAGATTACATACTATAATTCCACTTATATTACATTTCTCTCTCTATCTCTCTCTTTCTCTAGTATGACATAGTGTCCATTAAGTGGGATCACACCAATTCTCTACCCTTCTGCCCTCTCCCCGCTCTCCCTACTTGAATTAAATTGATTTTTTATCTGAGATGGGTATGTATTAGATCAACTACTGGCTTCATATTAGAATTGAGTACATTGGATATTTGCTTTTCCATTCTTGCGATACTTTACTAAGAAGAGTGTGTTCCAACTTAACACATTTTAATACAAAAGATGTAAAGTCTCCATCTATTTGTGGCTGCAGAGTATTCCATGGTGTACAATGCCACAGTTTGTTGATCCATTCCTGAGTTGATAAGCATTTAGGTTGTTTCCACATTTTGGTGATTGTAAATTGAGCAGCAATTAACAATCTAGTGCAAATGTCCTTATGATAAAGTGATGCTTTTTTCTTCTGGGTAGATGCCTAGTAATAGGATTGCAGGATCAAATGGAAGGTCTAATTTGAGTTGAGAGTTCTCCATAATTCTTTCCAAAGAGGTTGGATTAGTTTACAGTCCCACCAACAGTGTAACAGTTTCCCTTCTCTCCACATCCATACCAGCATCTACAACTTTGGGACTTTGTGATGTGGCCTATTCTCCTTGGGGTTGGGTGATATGTATGGGTGGTTTTGATTTGAATTTCTCTCTTGATTAAGGATGATGAGCATTTTCCACATCTTTGTTAGCCCTTCGTCTGTCTTCCCCAGAGAAGGTTCTTTTCATGTGTCTTGCACAGAACTATTTCTTTTCAGAGGGTTTCATAATTCGTTTTGTAGAGGTCCCTCACCTCTTTTGTTATGTATATTCCTAGGTATTTAATTTTCTTCTTTGAAGATTCTATGAAGGGAATAGTACCTTTGATTAGCTTCTCAGTTTGGCTGTTATTGGCATATACAAAGGTTAAAGATTTGTGGACATTGATTTTTACACTGTGAGATGTTACTGTATGTCTTGATCAATTCCAGGAGCTTTGTGGTTGAGTCTCTGGGGTCTTCTAAATATAAGATCATATCATCGCCAAAGAGTGAGAGTTTGACCTCCTCTACCTGCAGAGGGGATGCCCTTTATATCCCTCTATTGCCTGCACATTGGCTATAAATTCTAGAACTATGTTAAATAGTAGCGGCAATAGAGAACCATCCGTGTCTGGTTCTAGTTTTAAGTGTAAAACTTTCAGTATTACTCCATACAGTATATTAGCTGTGGATTTGTCGTCTATGGTTTCAATCAGCTAAACAAATGTGCCACCTATGCCTAATTTCTTAAGTGTTTGAGTTAGAAAAGGATGCTGAACTTTGTGAAATGCTTTTTTGATATATGTTGAGAGGGTCATATAGTCTTTGTTTTGGCTTCTATTGATATGGTAAATTGCATTTGTGGATTTCCATATGTTAATCCAGCCCTGCAGGCTTTGAATGAAGCCTACCTGATTGTAATGTACAATTTTTTTAACGTGTAGTTGTAATTTATTGGCTAAGATCTTGTTGAGTTTTTTTGCATCAATATTGAAATTGGTCTGAAGTTTTCCTTTTTAGTTGGGTCTGTTCCTGGTTTTGGTATCAGTGTAATGTTTGCTTCATAGAATGTGTTGGGAAAGGTTCCCCTTTTCTCAGTGTTTTGGAATAGGTTCTGCAGTATAGCTACAAGCTCATCTTTGAAGGTTTCATAGAATTCTGGTGTGGAGCCATCTGGAGCCAAAGCTTTTTTAGTTGGAAGCTTTTTTATTGTTTCTTCAATCTCAGTGCTTGTTATTGGTCTGTTCAAGAGATCTATTTCATCCTGTTTAAGATTAAGGAGATGGTATAATTCCAGGTATTGCTCCATTTCCTACCCATCATCAATTTTCTGGGCATAGAGTTTTTGATAGTAGTCAGAGATAATCTCTTTACATTTCTGATTCCACAATGCTCCTGGAATTGATCAAGAAATACAGTAACAGAAGAGATTTTACTTTTCAGTTTCTAGTTAATCTAACCAATGACTTATCAATTTTATTTATCTTTTCAAAGAACCAATGTTTGTTTCATTGATTTAATGAATGATTCTTTTGTTTTCAATTTCATTCATTTCTAATTTAGTCTTGGAGTTTCTTTTCTTCTGCTAGATTTGTAATTAGATTGTTATCCTTTTCCATTTCCTTAAGATGATTCATTAGGTTGCTGATGTGTTCTCTTTCTGCTTTTTGGATGTAGGCATCTAATTCAATGAATTCTCTTCTTAGGGCTGCTTTTTCAGTGTAGCACAGGTTTTTGGTAACTTGTAGCTTCATTGTTGTTATATTCCAGGAATTTAATGATTTCCTTCTTTATCTCTTCCTTAACTGTCATTCCACATAAGGTTGTTTAATTTCTATGCCTCTGTGAGGAGATAAAAATTGGTGCTGGAGTTGAATTCCACTTTTATTGCCTTGTGGTTTGAGAAGATACATAATATAATTTCAGTTCTTTTAATTTTGTTGAGGTATGATTTGTGTCCTAGGGTATGGTCTATTTTGGACTATGTTCCACGGGCTGACAAGAACACATATTCTTTAGCTTTGGGGTCATGTGTTCTATATATGTGTATTAAGCCCATTAGTTCTAGAATCATGTTTAGGTCCCTTGTGTCTTTTAGAGGATCTGTTCAGTTCTGTCAGAGGGTTGTTAAAGTCCCCAGATTTTATGGTGCTATATGATATCATAATATTCAGACCATGTAAGGTTTGTTTTATAAATCTGGGAACATTTAAGTTGGGTACAGAAATATTTAGAATTGATACATCCTCTTGTTGTATTTTTCCCTTGACCAGCATAAAGTGATCATTTTTATCTTTCTTAACTTTTCTTGCTTTAAATCCACATGTATAATAAGATTGTGACCCTTCCTGTCTTCTGATTTCCATTTTTCTGAAATATTATCTTCTAACCCTTAACCCTGAGTCTTGTTTTGCCCTTTGAGATTAGGTGTGTTGTCTGGAGAAAGCACATAGATGTCTTGTTTTTTTTTGTTGTTTGTTTGTTTTTTTGACCCATCAACCAGCCTGTGCCTCTTCATTGGGCAATTCAAGCCATTTACATTAATTGAAAGGACTGATAAGTTTGGTGACATTCTATCCATCTTATTTTATGAAAGTCCATTGGTCAGTTTGATCCTGTGTGCCATTGTGGAAGGTAGGTTTTGTCCTTTAGTTTCTGGGTGTTTAGTTTGCTGGGGCTCATTGTGATGTTCAATGTGGACAGTAGGTCTAAGTACTTTCTGTAGAGCTGGTCTTGGTGGGAGAATTTCTTCAGAGTTTGTGTGTCAGTAAACGATTTGATTTCTCCATCAATTTGGAAGCTTAGTTTAGCAGGATACAAAATTCTTGGCTGATAATTGTTTTGTTTAAGAAGGTTAAAGGTAGCTGACTATTCTCTTCTGGCTTGGAAAGTTTCAACAGAAAAGTTCACTGTCACCCTAATAGATCTGCTGCTATAGATCAATTGGTGCTTACTCCTGGCTGCATGCAGATTTTTTCTCTCATCCTGACTTTGAACAGGTTCATTAAAAATGTATCTTAGAGATGCTCTATTAGGAGATGACCCAGCATTTGATATCCTGCTAAAAAGAGTATTTCAGAATCTTTAGTGAACCTTGGGAAATTTTCATTTATGTTATCTTCCAACAGGATCTTCGTTCCTTTGGGATATTCTTCTTCCCTTTCAGGGATCTCTATATGCAAGTCCAAGAGCTTCATGAAGTCCCATAATTCTCTGAGTGAATGTTCTGCTTTCTCTCTCTTTTTTTCTGCCTCTTTAATTACTTGTGTTAGCTGAAAAGTTTCATCCTAAAGTTCTGAGATACTTTCTTCTCTATGGTTTAATCTGTTATGGATGCTTTCTACTGCATCTTTAAGTTCCCTGATTGATTCTTTCATTTCCTTAAGCTCTGCCATATCCTTTCTATATTCTTCATATCTTTTATCCATTTTTATCCCTATTTTTCCACTTCCCACAAATTCTCTTTATTGACTTTGCCATACATATTTTAAATTCCCTTTGTGTCATTTCTAACATTTCTTTATATATGTAATCCTCTGTAGTGACTACCTCATGATCCCTTGGAGGTGTTGCTCTGTTCTGGATTTTCATGGTGCCAAAATTTCACTGCTGATTCCTCCTCCTTTGTGTTTTCTTCTTGTTTGCTTCCTTACCCTACTTTCTCCCCTCATTGCCACTTTAATTTTAAATTACATTGTCTCTGAGTTTAGGCATTGAAGTGATCCAAAGATTGCTACCCAAGCTTAGCAGGTGCATCAGAGCTGGCCATGTAGTAGGATCCCGTGGACTTCTACTGCATGACTTTCTTACAAAGCCAGCTTGACCAAAATCAAGCTGATAGGAGTTTCACCCCTACTAGTCCTTAATCTTGGCTGCCTGATGCTGCTTGAGTTTCTTGCTCATTAAGCCTCTCCAAAGCAATTGAGAGAGCAGTCCAGTCCATGAATAAAAACTATAGGGCAGCCACTTCACACCTCCGTTCCCCCAAGGGAGGGCCTCCAGCCAACTTGTGCTTGTACCCTGAACCTTTCCTTAGATGCAGGTACTCCTCTGCTCCAGACATCCTCCTTGGCTCCTGAAGTCTCCTACTGCTTCACTGTATACTCAGACAATGAATGAGGTAGCCACAATTCTCTGTCCCCTCTCTTACTGAGATTTGCTGACAAAGAGATGTCTGTAGTCTTCCATCGTGTTCCACTCCCCTTAGATAACATTCTTAAAATGAAAAAAAATTAATAAATGGAGAACATATTGATGGTTTATGAGGGTTTGAGATGAGGGGATACTAGGATAGTGGACTGAAACTAGGTCTGTCTTCACATAGCCTATCTTTGCTATGAGAGATTATTCTGATGAAAATGTTCTATATCTTGGCTGTACACATAGAGTTTTACACAATGTTGCCATTGGGGGAAAAAGTAGATAAAGTGTACACAGGATTTCTCTGTACAATTTCTTATAACTGCATATTAAGCTATAACTATCTTAAAAATACTTCAAAAAATACCTGTCAAGGCATAACTTTCTTACATGTTTTGACACATAAATATCTAAAAATCATTTTGTGATTGCAAGCTTCTATTGCACGCCCCCAACATATTGAGTATTTGCTGTGACTGTCATTCTTTCATGCTCAGACATTGACTGAGTCACTCATTCACTTATAATATATTTCTTGAGTATCACTGCATGCCAGATACTTTTCTGGGCACTGAGATATGTGTGACTGAAGAATAATTTCTAGCCTCCTGTAGTACACATTATAGTGAGGACAGAACCACAGAAAATGGTACATGTCACACATACAATAGAGAAAAATAAAGCAGGAAAGTGGGGTAGAAAATTCTCTATCTGGGAGGAGTTCAATTGCAAATTAGTCAGAAATTCTCTTTGAAGAGAAAGCTTTTGGGAGTAAATTATAAAATGAAGAAGGAGACAAATAGATTTCTGGGGGGGGGAATTATGGGTAAATATAGCAAGTTCCTGATTTTCCATCATACTAGATTCAAACTTTTGCAACAGTTATTTAAAACTAAGAGCAGAGTAAGTAAAATTATTCAACCTTCCTTTCTATACTTTTTCTAATAAAATCTCTTTACTCTAGTCGAGCTTCTATCTCTGCCCAATCCCTCATACTATCTATCTTTAACAGCTATATGTCTTCTCTTACTGTACTTTGGAATTATTATTTGTTTTCCTCCATAAGTTTCACTATTTTTATGACTAGTGAGGGTGCCGCAGTGTAGCTTACCATGAATGCTTTAGTCCACCTGTAATCTCCTCTGATCTGCTTAACCCCCATTGTCCAACACATTTCAAATAGAATGTTCTCTGATATATTCCATTGTTAAATTTGCATACCATATTTAGGAAAAAGAAAATTTATAAATATTGACTTTTATTGCTCCATATCAGATAATCTATGTAAATATTAATGTACCTGCCTATGAAATTCAAGGTTCAAGATAGATATATTAATACCATCTCATCCTCTTCTAATTAGGTTACTGGCTCTAGACCTGTCATATAAAGCAATCCTGAAGCCACTAATTAGGAACATCCAATTCATATTTCAATTGTCTGTATTTCTCTGAATTCCTATTTGATTCAGTCTTTAAGCCATAAAATAATCAACGTATTATATAGGCTTATATTTAATTATTATATGTATTAGATATGTTTTTGTAATGATAGTGGAATTATTTGTATGTGCAGGGCAGAGATCCTCAATGCCATATGAAACTGAAATGTGGGTCTTGAATTCAAAACTCAGAGACTGTACAAGCAGTAAATTAGTATATATTGGTCATCTGTTCACTGCATTATAAGAAGTGTAAATAGACACTCTTCATCTGATTGTAATTCTTGATAATAAAGTTACATTTAATAAGTCAGTAAATTTGAAAGATATTTTATAAGACACCAGACTTTCAATTAGACTAGCAGTACTAACAGTTATTCCTCTCTGACTTGTGACAAGCAACTATAATGTCTTTTGTGCTTTGAGAAATTGCTCCCTAATAAGTAGAACGTGTAGATTCATTTGTTTAAGAGCAAATGGAATCCTGCAACTCTCCTGCATCTTTGACTTCTCATCTCAACTCAAGAGACAGGTGAGGGGAGTGATGTAAATGGGAAGCAGACAAAGAAAAATGAACCTTTGAATTAGTACATTAATTTGCAACAGTGAAAACACTTTTACTGCCCATATTCAGTCTACTAAATGGTACATAAGAATGGCATACATCGTTTCAAATAAATATACATTTTTTTTAATTTAGCTGGTAAGCAGAGATCAGTTTACTGAGTAATCTCAGCACTGCTTGGGGAAGTCCACAAAATAATAATCCCAATAAAGTTTATAGCACCTACAGTTCTTAAATAGTTCTTAAGAGAGTGATGGTCCAGGCTTTGCAGAAGAGGATTGACAGTTTATATACATGTTATGTAAATAGTTCAGGAATATTAAAAGAAACAAGAGTAGTAAAATTAACAGGTAAATTAAACACATTCCTAGTCAATTGTACTATGCATATTTACAATTGTAGCTGATATATTTACAAGCTCAGTGGATTTCCAGTGGGTTACTGCACATAGCTGATACCTCCCATTGGACACAAAAGCTAATAAAGAAGTAAAAAGAATGCTACTAGAAACTACAACTTCTTAATTTACTTTTCTGTCCATTAAGTTTTTAGCATTTGAGGGAAATAGCTTACTTTTCTCTTTTAATTCCAAATTACAGAATTTAGAAGAGCTTTGACTGAAACTAATGTGAAAAATTATCTTCTACAAAAAATCCTCAAGTTTTTAAAACTAAATATTCAATCAAGACATTTACCAAGTTTTGCTATTAAAAGAAATAAATGCACACACACATTTTAAGCCAATTACAGTTTCTAAAGCTAAGTCTTGCATGTACATGGACTTGCTATATTATTTTTTAGGTATATTTTGATACAAAATCCTGTTAAAAGTAGAGGGCCTTTTGTACTTGAGGGTCTTCAGCTGTACTGCCCAATTCCAACATGTTTGGCTAGGACAATGGAAAAAGTTTAAACACCAAACACTAATCTCATCATAAATTCAGTCATTATGATACATGTTCCACTGTGACCAAGTTTACACTAAAGAAAAATAAAAAACAAATAATCCCTGAAAGGAATGTTAAGGTCAGACACTTAGCAGTGAGAGAGTGAGCCAAATTTGGTTTCACTTTATGTCAAAATTAAGTAGAGTCAGTGACTCAGAGCTGACTATCCACAGTAACTAATCTTAGTTCACCATAAATTCAAAGTTTGCCAACAGATAGAAAACTGTTTCCATTCTGAACAATGAATTTCCAGCTCTTCCTAACCTCTCGTTGACAAATTCATGTGAATCCTGATAAATTAAAGTTAATTAACTGATAAATGCTATCATCATAAATATACTTCCATACTAGACTCAAAATTTAAAGATGAAAAAATTTTTTAAATGTTATTTAAGCAGCAATCAATACTCATGTTTTATATGAGTGACACTCCTTAATTGAAAGAATTTTTAGATTTGCCTAAGAGAAAATACTCCTGGCAAATGTGAAATATAATGTGAAAATAATATATAGCAATGGAGTAAAAAGCTCTATGAAAAAATAATGAATTTTAGAATAAAACCATACATTTCTTATTTCCACAAACCTTTGAGTGCCTGTAATTGCCCAGGGCTTTCACTGGGAAATGTGAGTAAAGCAAACACAAATAAGACATAGTTTCTACAAGCAAAGAGTTTACAGTAGAATTAAATGGTTCCTAAATTCAGCAATGTTTTACCTGAATATCTCTGAGTCCTAATTCCCAAATTCTGATTCTATAAGTCTGAAGTAGTGACTCAGGGATGCACATTCTGAGGCATAGCCAAAAGTCCAAACTTTGAGAACCAATGGTCTTTAGAAGTAAAAGAATAGATCGTATAACATGTCCAATAACTACCTAATTCTTTGATTTAGAATCCATTCATTCCTCAACTATATTACCTTTTAATGCTGAGAAGATCCGATTTAAACTCCCAATTACAAAGATCTAGAACTTAAATTAAAGCAGCTGTATAACAATTACATATTGCCACTTTGATTATGTATCTCCGTTCTACTAATTAAATTCCTACTTCATTCTTCTGTCTAAGCTATCACATTGAGTACTGGTGAATTTGGTAATAATCAGTTCTCTGCCTTGTTCCTGAACCTCTCTCATTTGCTTCAGAATTATTGTCCTGCATTTTATTTCCCAGTTCTCTAAGACTCAGCTCTTGCCCAATAATGAAGACCATTTTACCTGGTACCAGAGCACCTGCCTAGATTCAAAACATTTTCTCCTCTTAGACTTCACATAGCAAAGATATGCTGCCCACCCACTGGGAAGAACCTGTTACATTTTGGTGGACCTTTCTGACACTACCTGGTCTTAAAAATTCTTGACTAACACTCTACTATTTCTAAACTACTACTACTCTACTGCACTCTAAACTTACATAGTATCAGAATAAGCTGGAGTAATGCTTAAATGTATGGATTCCTAGGCTTCACTCTTTGAGGCTATTATTCAGCAAGTCTGGAGTGAAATTCAAGAGTCTGCAGTTTTAAAGTTTCATATGCTGTTGATGATTTTAATAAGGAAGTCACATTTACTCTAGTTCTAGGAATGAATACAATTTTGTATGACACAGAAAGAAAAAAGAAGAATATAGCTAAAAGAAGCAAAGCAAGTAAAAAATACACTGAACATGTTTGAAGAAAAGATTGTGTCAATTTTTACTCAGCAGCAGGTGCTTAATAAATGTTTTTCTGAGTTGAATAAATGAGTTCTGTCATGCTAAATAATAGAAGTTTGGCAGGAGGTATCACTTATATGAGAAGATGCAATGGAAGGATATAAGAACGAAGAGCTACAAGAAACACAATTCCAATTACAGATGAACTATAGGATATATTTTGTTGCTAATGAGAGAAATGGAGTGGGAAGGGAGGGGAGGAAGGGGGAGGTTTGATAGAGGGAGGGTAAAGGGCCAGACCACACCTATGGAGCATATTGCAAGGGTATAAGTCAAATCTGTCAAGTGTAGAACATAAATGTCTCAATACAATAATCAAGCAAATGAGGCAAAAGCTATGTTGATTGGTTTGATGTAAGCACGTCAGATTGTATAAAAGAATTAATACATTGTACCCCCCCATATGCACAAATGTATTCACGATCTTAATTTTTTTTAAAACAGTAAATAAAACATCTGGAGTATTCTGAAGCATCTCCTACACATTATGCCTTTCATTACCACCTCTAGGCTTCAGATCTCCAAATATACATGTCTAATGTTTACTCTCCAGGTAATATACTTCAACTGCAAATGCATACATGGACAAAATTTTATGTTAGAACCAACTTAATTAAAGTGAGCAGATGGAAAGATGAGACCAAAGTTGTGTTGCTGATAAGGCTAGTTAGGATGGAATTACCAGAAGCACCAAGAGCATGATATACATTGGTGGCAGTCAAGTGGGAATTCCAGAAGGGGCAAATTATAGAGCTGGGATGGAACTGAACTCATAATATCTGATTATATGTAGGAGAGATGGAGAAAGGAATTATGTAAAACTATGAGGCTTGGGGGTCTAAGTTATTGTCAAGATCTGGCATTAAAAAATGAAGAAAAGAAGGAGATTTAACATAACGTAAGTTCTTTATGTTTGGAAGTGATATGCCAAAATGGTTCAACAATTGAGTGCATATGCATCAAAGAGACAGAGATATAAAATAAAATGCAAGAGAGAGTAGAATAAATTGATGGAGTAATGTTCTAGGGAGGTTATCTAGAGAGTGTAAATCGATCAACCTTCCTAATGCCTCCTAATGCTGTGACCCTTTAATATAGTTCCCCATGTTGTGGTGACTCCCAACCATAAAATTATTTTCATTGCTACTTCATAACTGTAATTTTGCTACTGTTATGAATCACAATGTAAATATCTGATATGCATGATGTATTTTCATTGTTACAAAGGGGTTGTGACCCACAGGTTGAGAACCGCTGGTATAAATAAAAATATGGATAAATGCTTAAGTAAAAGAGGGAAAATCAATGTTGTTGGTAGTATCAATAAAATAACTAATAAGAGCAAATAAAGAGCTCCAATAATTCAACAGAAAAAATTAAATAATCTAATTGAAAAATGGACAAAGGATTTGAATAGACACTTCTCAAAAGGAGGCATACAAATGGCCAACAGGTACATGAAAAATGGTTAACATCATTAGTCACTAGAGAAAGACAAATCTAGACTACAATGAGTTAACATTGCTCCCCCCCAAAATTAGTTTTTATCAAAAAAGACAATTATACGTGCTGGCAAGGATGTGGAGAAATGGTAACCATCACACACTGTTGATGACAATGTAAATGAGTGCAATCATTAAGGAAAAGAGTGTGAAGGGACCTCAGAAAACTAAAAACAGAACTACCATATGACCCCACAATTCCACTGGGGATATGTATCCAAAGCTGGGAAATTCTGCATATTGAAAAGATACCTATATTCCCAAGTTTGCTGCAGTTCTATTCACAGCAGCCAAGATTGGGAATCAATATAAGGATCCATCAATGGATAAATGGATAAAGAAATGGTGGTACATGTACACAGTGGAATATTATATAGTGACAAAAAGAATGAAATCCTGTCATTTGCAACAACATAGATGGAACAGGAGAAAATTATGTCACATGAAATAAAGCAAACACAGAAAGACAAATCCCACGTTCTTGTTCATATTTGGGAGCCAAATATTAAACACAATTGATTTCATGGAGAAAGAGAGTAGTATGATGGTTACCAGAGGCTGGGAAGGGTAACAGGGAGGTGGTGAATAGGTACAAAAATATAGTAGATAGAATGAACATTATCTCATAGCACAACAATGTGACTATAATAGTGATTTAGGGTGTGCTTTAACTAAAAGAGTGGAATTGAAATGTTCCTAACACATTTTTGATCCGTATTTAGAAGTTTTCTCCTGACCCTTCGAATATGTACCACACATGTGATCTCACCCTTTGTCCCATCTTGATAAAAATATCTCAGATTGCATGTGAAGCCCCCACACTGTACCCCATGATTGAACTAATGTACACAGCTATGATTCAATAAAAAAAAAAGAAATGTTCCTAACACAAAGAAATGATTAATGCTTGAGGTAGATACCCCAATTACCCTGATTTGATTAATTCACATTGTATGCCTATGTCAAAACAACACGTGTGCTATAAATATATACAACTATTATGTATTCATAATAATTAAAAAATTAAAAAACAAATAAGTAATAAGATAAAATATGGATGATAGAGGGAGAAGACTAGATACAGAAAGAAAGCAAAATTTTCTTATGGTATAGGGAGTATAAACATGTTTCCTATAAAGTATAAACAAGGAATACACAGATTAGAGAGCAGCTATGGAAAAGGAATTTATCTGATCAAAACAGAACCATTTCTGTTTTTTTCTAGCAATATTCAGCAACTGGCATCTTTGGAAAAACAACAGTGGGGTCTTCTCAGAGTTAGGAATATTCCTGGACAATGAATGACAATGGTCTGGTATGGAATCAAGGGAGCAAGAGATGGTGTTGAAATGCAATCATTCCAGCCTGGAAAAGGGAACACTATAGTCCAAAGGAAGGTTAGATTGGGAGGATGAGAAGGAAAGGATGTTGATTGATGCTGAAATCAGAGAGAAGGAAGACTTTGTCTTGAAGTTCTGGGTTTACAGCCTCAAGGATAGAAACATACAGTAAAATTAAGTGATGCAGATTTCAAAAGGGGAGAAGAGTTGAAAAATGATTCCAAGATAAAAAATCTAGTTGTGCCAGAGGTTAATAATTATGCCAATATTCACAGTGCCCATTAGGCCACACATCCAGGGAAGTCATGTTACCAGGAAATAATTGGGTATTAATTTACATAAGTGGGTAGAATAAGGAGAAAATAAAAGGATGAAGGAGATTAGGACATAGCGTAATGTCATAGTGGAGCAACTTACCGAGTGAGAATTTCTTTCTCTGACCAGAGCTTAGCGACCCAGGTAAGTTTATTCAAATAACATGAAAGGTAAAAACGAGGATGCAGGGAAGAAAATGAAAGAAAAGGAGTCTGATACTGCAACCTTTAGAGTCCAGGAAAGTATTTCATAAAAACAATTAAGAAAAAAGTACAGACCGAAAGGATTGCAGGTCTGTTCCTTCTTTCAAATATGACAAAGCAAAAATCAATAAGTGGGTATTTTTAACATTTGTGGAAACACAGTAAAGCAGATTTTCTGTCCTTTTTTTCCTCCTTTCAATCCCTCAATATTGTGGGGGGAAAATCACAGCTGGTACTCAGGCAACACATGAGTTAAAAAAGCATATGGTGTCATTTTTAATATGTGTCTTTTATCTTTAGATAAATGTACTATAAAGATGACTAATTGTTTCAACAATTGTATGACACAATCCACAATTAGATACATGTTTCATGTTAGTTGGTTGTTTCAGGTTAGTTACCTGTTTCTCATTAGTTACCTGCTTCGGGTAGTGTGCTGATGTGGCATGTGCTTTCATCCCCGTCACCAGCTGAGGTTGAAGCTCTCACTTTAAAGACGTATGAGGTATTGGCAAGGAGCTTTGTGAAAATGTACATGTGATCTTGGGAAGAGACTTTTGTAGAATTCCTTTCAAGTGTTACCATATAATGAGTAATTATTCCATTTGCCTTTTTGGGTGGATTCCATTTCACTAAAACTGACTGCCAGCTAGTTGCCAAACACTGTATGTTCTGCACAACATCTGGAACTTAAGAGATAAACATAAGCCCAAAGTTAAAATGTATATACATATAGTAGTAGATAAGTGATTGAATCATGTGGTTACTAGATAAAATCATGTTTAATGACTTTAATGTTTATTAATCATGTTTAAAATCATGATTTAAGTTGAAAAATATTTCAACTTTTCAATGTGTGCTTAAGATGTTCTTAACATACACTCACTCAGATGGCCATGCACATTTTTTTATGCTATCTCATTAATCCTTGCAATATTGAACTGATCATATCAGAGGACATTTATAGAATACCTTTTCTTATTGCAGTAAAAAGACAATGGTAGCTGGAAACTAGCATGTAGTCAATTCATGGATTAGAAATAATGAACATCAAAAAAAAGTAACCTGCTACCATTATGGAAAACATAGTGACTTAAAGTGTATTCAAGTAACCTCTGACTTGCCTACAATACTCTCCCTTGGTCTAAATTTATTTCTTGTAAACCTTTCTTCTTCTGTAAAATAAAGGCATCGACTACAGGAAAACACTATGGGAATATGTTAAATTAAAGAAAAGATAATTTATGTGCTGATCAAGGAATCTGGAAATTAAATATCACCAACTATTCACTTCCATAGTTTCAAAAACATGTAATAATGATTTTCATAAAATAACATGAGACAGTTGAAGATTTGCTTAAATTTAGTTTATAAGCTTAGACCATGTGGACATCTACTTCATTAACTCTGTGAACCTCAAAATAATTAACCAGTGGTTATTATAGCCCTTATTATAAATATTTTATTTTATTTAACCAATCAGAGCATAAAATTTTATAGAACAATTTTATCTTACTGATAAAAATATTTGTTGGTCTACAGGGTGCTTTCTACAAGATTAGTCTTGATTTTTATTAACCTTATATATAAATATCTTTAAAATGCTTTTTCTTTATAAGTTGAATATTTTTATAAACTGTCACTCATTTGCAACATGCATTTTCTATAACCATGCACACTGTCCACTTGATGTCAGAAGGCTGACGCTGTAGTCAGCTCTTCACTCATTTTCTCATGATCCTTTTCATCTAATCTGCCTGAGTCACGGCGTCTTCATCTGTAAAATGGGAATGCCAACAACAGAAATATTTATAGATCATCTACTGTGCATTCAACAATCTACAAAGTGCATTATATACATATGGGCCTTTTTGAATACTTTTCACAACAGCTTGTGAGATGGCTACTGCTGTGTACTTTTTTCTGTTAAGGGAAAAAAGGCTTAAAGGAGTCATGGGCCTTTGCCAAGATTATACAACTAGTAAGTCATGGAGCTTGGATTCAAATCTAGACCATGACTTCATAGTATGTATTTTACCCATTATAAATTTATTTATTTAGCCTGTCTTAGAGGCACACTATGTGAAAAATGTTTTGGATATGCAAAAATGACTGTGTTAGCAGTGAGTAGTTACTGATCTCAATTTAGAAATTCACTAAAACAACAGAAAGTGCATCCCAATGGGCCTGAAAGAAATGACTAGAACAGACTCTTGTGCTCATTCAATAAACATTGACAGAAAAGAATAAATAAGGAAAATGTGTTCTTAAGTGATTGACCCTGGTCTGGTACAGTGGCTCACGCCTGTAATCCTAGCACTCTGGGAGGCCGAGGTGGGAGATGGCTGGAGCTCAGCTTGAGCAAAAGCGAGACCTATTCTCTACTAAAGATAGAAAATTAGCCAGGCATTGTGGTGGGCACCTGTAGTCCCAGCTACTCAAGAAGCTGAGGTGGGAGGATCACTTGAACACGGGACTTTTAGGTTGCTGCAAGGTAGCCTGAGGCCACCATTGCATCCTAGCCTGGTCAATAGAAGGAGACTCTGTTTCAGAAAAAACAAAAAAATTGGCCCAGTTCAGATAAAGAAAAGTACATGTCTCATTTCTAAGCCATTAATAAATAGGTGATCAATAAAACTACTCAATGTACACACAAAGGCAAAACATGGACATGGTCTGTGAATGTTCATGTCACAACTAGGTAAACTGCTGATAAATTAGGCCCAGGGCACGTCATGGTGCCTTCCACATCTTAACACAGGACTATGGAAGGAGAGGGCTCAAATGTCACAACTCATCTTCCTAAAGAACATCATACATGTTTCTTTATATCTAAATCAATCTGTTAAAAGTGATAGCTAGTTAATTACCCCTCTTGAACTTCAGATGTCTCAAATGGTCCTAAGAATTAGGTTATTGTCACAGATATCTAGAAAACTACCTTATTCTGAAACTAGTCTTTTATTTCAACTTCCTCAGTTTGAAAGGGAAAAATCACATGCAAATATGTACGTAGAAACACACAAACAGTATATCATTTCAGACAAGACCCAGCCTGACTTTAAAGTCCTGAAATTCAACTTTCTTTTCAGTGGGCTAATAGTCTATTATTTAGTAATAATGATATTTCATGACATAAACTGAGACAAGGAAGGTAAATGTGTTAAACATAAAGGAAATAGGTTCAAAAACTTTGTCTAACCTGACTCTTGGGTTGTGAATTTTACTACATTACTAAATTGATTGCCATTTCCGACTTTGGTAAAGGCAGATACGCTTATAGAGTAGGTGCTTACTGGTTCCAGCCCAACGAGTTTGGCTTCAGTTTGAAAACCTGAAATATTCTGAAAAGCAGAGAAAAAATTCTCAGTCACAATGCATTATAAAAAATATTGGTTGACATTGAAAGAATTATTTTAATACATCAAAGCTATTCCATCTCATATTTAACCTGTGTTTAATAAGCATAGTTTTAATTAACAAATATTAACATGTGTTTTATACCATAGAGTATGCTCAGCATTGGAGAGAAGGATGAACTGGGGAACTTTCTTTGCTCTGAAAAACCTTATAATTGCCATATTTTTAAAACTAAAGTATTATGTTTTCATTTTGTTTCATGATTTTTACTTGGAATTATATAATTATTTCTTTTAAATTTGCTAAAATGAAAATCCCCAATTTTAAATCCAACTTGTGGGTGGTCAGAGATATTTGGTTTTTCTTGAATTTATCTAAATTCATTTTTTAATACCGACCACAATCCTGTGTAAATTAATTTATTCTTCAGCTATTGTTTGTAGGCATTGGGAAGACAGAGTGAAATTAAAAAAAAAAAATCTCTGCTTCCATGAACCTAAAATTGGGAGATTTTCTAGCCAACTCCTAACTTTCTAAGTTGACACAATGAGAAATGAGAAAGAACAAAAGAATATCACAGTTGCTCAAGGAAGAATGTGCTGTCTCATAGAAAATTTTACCATTAAATATAAAATTTTCACATAAATATAATTGTTCTAACCAAAAGAGCAGTGAAGATTGATGAATTATCCTTATGAAAAGAGAAGAAACCCTCCTATGTGGTGTAAATTTAAGAATATTACGTTACATTTGACAAAATATGTTATATTGATTATTTATTAAACGTTTTAGCACCGAAACTTTAGCAATTAACACCGGGGGTACTTACAATTAGACTCTTAAAATCACTGGGTAGTCACTGTCATTCTTTGGGGACTTACCGAATCTCCCCTTTTTTTCTTCTCATTCTTTCCTACTTACTATTTACAGGGCATACTGCTAGATGACCAAGGGTTTATAAAGACACATTGAGATAGTACCTGCTATGAAGGAATTTTTCTATTAACTAGAGAAATCTACAATCCCTAAGTGTGGAGAAACAAAACACAAAACAAGTAAATTTTGATTTTGGTTAGGAAGGGACAGTATCTAGAAAATGACTGAGCCCAAGAGATCATAGCAGTAAGTGCAAAAGTACCTTATTGTGTAGTTAACAGATTTACATAAGAGGATGGTATGAGACAGGGATGCAAGTGGTGAAAACTTACAAACCTATTCTAAATACTAAAAATCCCAGAATTAACTTACTCTCATCTTCACAGAATGGCATAGTGTTTTTTCATGCTTAATGCTACTACGCTACCTTAATGCTGAACAGATTTTTTTTATCTTTTTTAAAGCTCCATACAGTAACAGCGATAATAGCCAACATTCTTATCATATGCACAGTAAGTCTCTAAGGCAGGACTTGAACCCTGTAATTTGATGTCAGAGCCCTTTTTTTTACCAGACATAAGGATGTCTATGTTAAGGTTGCTGTTCTGAGGAATCACAGAACTTTGCCTAAATAAGTAATTTGTTTGAGCACAAATAAGTAATTTTTCTGAGTTATCTACTGATCTCACTGTCACTGACACAACAGGAACATCTAAAGTGGTTCAGGAACTGTTTTGCCTCCACAAACCCACCTTCAGGATGTCCATACAGTTCATGTGCAATCTACCATGCTAAACTATCTTCAATTGCACAAGAGCTTTATGTCCACCCTGTATAATTTGAAAATAGAAAAAAAAAATAAAAAAACAGAAAATAGTAGAAACTGATACTGTTGGGTCACAGATGAAAGGCAAAGGGCAACAGAACAGAACGCTAGGAGAGAAGCTAAACTGAGTGGGGAGAGCAGATACAGCCAGGCGTACGGTAAGCCGAGGGGGGAGGGCAGATACAGCCAACCGTACAGTAAACCGAGGGGGGAGAGCAGAAACAGCCAGCTGGAAGATCGGAAGAGCGGCGGGGAGGGAAAGAGGGGAGGCGAGGGGGGGGGGGGGGGG
>CAUYON010113763.1:0-19610 GCA_963573935.1 Arctocebus calabarensis
GTCTTTATATAGTGATCAAGGAAATGCCATGAAGGATATCTGTAACAGTATGATCAAAATATTTCTGAATGTATATGTATCGTGCCCTGTGATTGCACCAATGTACATAATTATGATTCAATAAAATTATTAAAAAAAAAACACATCATACTCATAGAGCAATAGAATCAACATTATTAAAATGTCCATATTGCCCAAAATTATTTACAGATTCACTGCAACCCTGTTGAAATATTGATGTCATACTTCAAAGATCTAGAAAAAAGAATTCTATGCTTCCTTTGGAACAGGAAAAGAGCCTGAAAAGCCAAATAAATCTTAAACAAAAAGAACAAATCTGGAGTCATCACTTTATCAAATTCCAAACTATAAGGCTATAACAACCAAAACAGTATGGTAATGGCACAAATATAGAGACACAAACCAGAGGAACAGAATAGAGAATCCAAATATAAAACGAACTATCTACAACACAATGATCTTGCACAAAGCAGACAGTACCATACACCAGAGAAAAGAAAGTATTCAGTAAATGGTGTTCAGGAAATTGGACAGCCACATGTAGAAGAATGAAACAGGATGGCTATCTCCCATCACTTATAAAAATTAACTTAAGATGGATTAAAGACTTAAATATAAGGCATGAAACCATAAAATTCTAGATGAAAATGTAGGAAAATCTCTTCTAGATGTTGGCCTAAGAAGAGATTTTATGGCTAAAGCCCCAAAGGCAGTTACAGCAACAACAAAAGTAAATAAATAAGACTTGATTAAATTAAAGCATTTCTGCACAGCAAAGGAAATAATCAGCAGAGCAAATAGATAACCTACAGAATGAGAGAAATCGTCACAAACTATACATCTGATGAAGGGCTAATGTCTAGAATGTACAAAGAACTCAAACAACTTAGTCAGAAAAAAATAAACATCACCATTAAAAAATGGGCAAAATACATGAACAAAAGTTTTTCAAAAGAAGATAGACAAATGGCCAACAAACATGGGGAAAAAAATGTTCACTATCATTGATCGTGAGGGAAATGCAAATTAAAATCACAATGACATATACATATCACCTTCTCCCTGTCATAATGTCTTTTATTAAAAAGTTCAAAAACTACATGCTGGTGTGGATACAAAGAGAAAGGAATGCTAATACACCATTGGTAGGATTTCGAGTTAGTACAACCTCTTTGAAAAATGGTATGGAGATTTCTCAAAGAACTAAAGGTAGACTACCATTTGACCCAGCTATCCCAGTACGGAGTATCTCCCTAAAGGAAAAAGCATTATTTTATCAAAAAGACACCTTCATTCAAATGTTTGTTCCATGTTCCAGCACAATTCTATTGCAAAGATGTGGCATCAATTTATTGTCCATTGATTTTGTAAGTGGATTAACAAGATGCGATATACATATACCATAGAGTATTACTCAGATACAAAAAAAAAAAATGTCTTTTGCAGCAATTTGGATCAAACTGAAGACCATTATCATAAGTGAAATATGTGAAGCCATGGTACTCTACCAAGGGCGACAAAGTGAGACTTCATCTCTAAAAAAAAAAAAAGAAAGAAAGAAAAAGAAAAAAACAAACACCACATGTATTCTCTAATAAATGGGAGCTAATAAATGAGCACATATAGGCACAGACAGAAGTAAAAGTCATGGAAAATTAAGCTGGTAGGAAAGGGTTGGAGGGCAAAAACCTTCCTAACAGATACAACCAACACTATTCAGATAATGGGGACACTAATAGCCCCAACTCTAGTATTACAAAAACTATACATATAACAAAACATTTGTACCCTCTTTATATTTTGAAATAAAAAAATCTTATAAGCTTTTTTTAATGAAGATAAAACAAACTGGCTAGACACAAAACTCCCTTGACCCAGCAAAGAGTTGTAAAATAACAGCAAAGCCACTAGAGAAAACGAATTAGAGTTCTACAGTGGCCTTGAAGGGTCTTCCACAAATAATTATTAAAAGTGGGTGGAGGGAGGGTAATTGGTGGGGCCACACCTACGGTGCACCTTAGAAGGTTACAGGTGAACCTTACTAAATGCAGAATACAAATGTCTTCATATAGCAACTGAGAAAATGCCAGGAAGACTATGTTAATCAGTTTGATGAAAATTGTTCAGATTGTATATGAAACCAGCACATTGTACCCCTTGATTGCACTGTTGTACACAGTTATGATTTAATAATAAAGACAATAAAAATAAATAAATAAATATTGAGAAAACCAGAGAGATAAAAAAAAAGTGAAATGAATAAGTAAAATTCCATTTTTGTAAAATAAGGACTAAAAGGCTCCCTCCAGATACATATAAACATACATGCATTAATGTGTTAGCATGCTGGAAAATATGGAAGCATAATCATAGCCTTAGATTTCTCAACTGTTTTTGTAACTTGGCACAAATATAAAATAATAACTTTTATCTAACACTGGGGTTGACAGATGAAAGTTGTTCACAGCTTGAAGTGACCAGCTGAAAGATACAACCACCTCACCACCAATATTAGAGCCTAGAAGCTGATATGTTCAAAAGGAGATTCTTATCTGAGGAGGAGGATCTGAGTGAGCCAAGAAGAGGTGGGATAGATTATGTGGTGCATGAAGTGAGTGACGGACATGAGAATGGGACAGTACCAAGTGAAACAGGGATAATGGACCAAATGTTAAGGAATATATATACTCATGTTTACAACATATAAATAGATGTGTATATTAATTTGGGGATCATATCAATGCATTTTATGTTTTTAAATCTTATTTTGTCTCTCTCTCTCTTTCTTTTTTTTCTGGTAGAGACATAGTCTCACTTCATTGCCCACAGTAGAGTGCCGTGGTGTCACACAGCTCACAGCAACCTCTAACTCCTGGGCTCAGGCGATTCTCTTGCCTCAGCCTCCCGAGTAGCTGGGACTACAGGCGCCTGCCACAATGCCAGGCTAGATTTCTGTTTTGCAATTTGAACCCTCCACCTTCAGTATATGGGGCTGGCGCCCTACTAGATGAGCCACAGGTGCCGTCCCTTATTTTATATCTTAAAACTAACATTTCAAAATGAGTTCAAGTAGATAATTCTTCATTAATTTGGAAGTCTTTTTCTTGATGTTGTTAAAATCAAGAGAGCACAACATTTCCCTCCTCTTGCTTCTAAGATCCAGAGCTTGTGATGTGAAAACCACCATTCAACATGCCCTAGGTAAGTTCTGTGTGTCCAAGCTTCTCTTTCAGATTCTAGACTTACAGGAGTTTCTTTTTTTTTTTTTTTGAGACAGAGCCTCAAGTTGTCCCCCTGGGGTAGAATCACAGCTCACAGCAACCTCCAATTCCTGGGCTCAAGCGAGTCACTTGCCTCTACCTCCCAAGTAGCTGGGGCTACAGGCACCCGCCACAACGCCTGGCCATTTTTTGCTTGCAGCTGTCATTGCTGTTTGTCAGCCCGGGCTGGATTCGAACAGCTCAGGTGTACGTGGCTGGCGCCTTAGCCCACTGAGTCACAGGCACCGAGCCAACTTATAGGAGTTTCTTAATGGCTACCTAGCAAATCTGAGTAACTATTGACTTTCCCAGCAGGCCATGATTTACTGCCAAAAGCACCATTTTTTTTCTTTTGTTTTGACTTAACATGCCAGGAAAAACAACACAAAACTATAAGAATTAAACCTAATCCATTATAGCTGAGTTCTCTAAGGCATAAAAGAGGCAAGAGCTGCACAAAAATGAATTTATCAATCACACGATGCAAGACCCCTCACATGATTAGCATATTTCCCTGAAAGAATGCAGAACAGGTAGGCAGTTGTACCATTAAATTATCTCGTTTAGGGAAAACATGGACTCAGTAAGCATTTGTAAGTGGACAGTCGAAGTTTCAATAGATTGCTCTACTGAAGGTGTATGTGTGTATAATAAAAAGAAGTTGCTCTTTAAAAATCCCCACACCATATACTTTTGTTAATTTAATTTGGAGTCATCTATACATTTTACAGTTCACCTCAGTTGTAATTACTGTTCTAGTTTAATTTCACCTAAATTATTTCACTGAAACTCTTACTTCAGTAAAGAAGAATAGATATGTCCCACTGGACCTACCTCAAAAGACTGTGTGTGCCAACAAATAGGTGTGCATACACACACACATTAGTGGGCTGTGAGCTTTAGAGACATGAGAAACACCAGAAAGTATTTTTTTTTAAATCTCAGAAAACACCTAGGAAGGCCAGATTTACTTCCTTATTCACCAAAGTGTTATTTTGAGTATGTTAGATAACTAAGGACAGTGTGTGTATATGTGTGTCTACTAATAAATATTCAGGAAGAAAAAAGAGAATGGAAAATGTTCATGTAACCATATGACACTTTAGAGAAAGACAAAATTCTATGGAATCCATCTGTAAGTTCTCCTCAGTGGCCCTACCAAAAGGTCTTTTGATGTGATGTTTTAAGGTGTTGCCTTATAAACAAATAAAAAATGTGTTGGCATATGAAACCTAGTTTTCATAAAATATGAAAACTCAGATTACTGTATGGTATGGATATGGTAGGGCTAATTTCTTAGAACAGAGGTCACATTCTTTTTGCAGATATATTTGAAATTTTATGTGTGAAATCTATTTATTTATTTATTTATTTATTTATGTGACGGGGGTCTCACTGTGTTGTCCAGGGTGGAGTGCAAAGGCACAATCATAGCTCACTGAAGCCCCAAACCCCTGGCCTCAAGTGATTCTCCTGTCTCAGCCTCCCCCAGTACTGGAATTATGGGCATGAGCCATTGCACCCTGGAGAGGGTGAGGCATTAGGAGAACAAACTACACTAGACAAGGGTATAGATGTCTCACAAACACTGAGGTGACAAACCAGATCCAGTGAGTACATGGCAGTAACGCTTTTCTTAGAACATTACCTAGGCCATGTTACCAGCAGATCCTCTAGGATTGGGAGACATTGAAATCTGTCATTTTAAAAGTGTATACACTTAATCTGTGTACAAGAATTGCTGACAAAGGCAAGTGTGACATGTCATACTGATGATGTGTTAAGTTGAGGAAATTCAAACTGCCACAGGCAAAACTCTAACCTTATAAAACATTTTAATCACATTTTTATTGGAGAAGCTTATTAAAAGATACAGGCTTTCAGAACTTGACAAATTTTCTTTATCCTTTGCCACGTCTGAGGTGAGTAATATGTCCTCTGAAATTGCGTCCCCCAAATTGTAAACTCATTTTCAGAAATTAGGTGTCGACATTTAAGCACTGTGTAAAAGTCAAACTTTTTTAGGATTTTTGAGAAACTGAATATCCTCAATGCCCACATTATGAGAAGAAATGCTAAGACAAAGGCCAATGTGGTGAGTATTTTAAAATTATATTTAGCTTCCTTTCTGTATTAGACCTGTGCTAAAAATCAACTCATTCTTCTATATACAACATATGTATTTTCAATCTCTGCTAAGAAATAATCCTCTTTACAAGCATTGATTATTATTTGCTACTAAAGCTTGGCTTCTTCAATAGTCTGAGTTCATGTTTGCGGATTATAAAAGCACAGCTTTGCAAATATAAAAGAACATAATCGCTAGAGCAGGCAATGGATTTCTCTGTGGGCAAAAGTTTTGACTCTTCTTTATTTTTTTTTGGCTGCCAGAGATTAGAGAGCCATTTACCTCTAAGTTTCCATGACTAGCTGTAAAATGGAGATACCATTCATTTATTCATTTGATAAATACTATGAGAACATCGCAATATTTCAGGGAGAGAGCTAGGTGGCATTGGGGTGACAGAGAACACACTCATTTTGCCTTCAAGGAAATTTACTATTTTACTACTTTCTATCTACTTCAACTCAGGAAGAAAAAAAAATGTTTATTAAATATATTTGAAATTCTTAGAATAAAGGTTCTCTATATAAAGCATGCAAAATTCAAAATAGGACTTAAAAACAAATGCTAAAATATTTATTCATTTGAACCTTAGAACCTAGTAATTAAAAATATTTTTAATATGTTATTTCAACCATACTATAGCTAAATAGTTTTTTAAAAAGTGGTTTATTATATAGCCACAGTTAGGAGTTACAAAGCCAATTCGGGGTTCTTTAAAAAAATTTTGCATACCTATAATATTTCTAGGCATTATGGTAGAATGAAGGAGGTGAAGATATACTTAACAGCTCTGTTATCTGAAGGAGCTTATGGTCCCCAAATGATCACAAATACAATGTTTGTTAGGTGACATACTTCCTAATCTCTCCCTCCCACCATCTCTTACATAACTGCCCTCAATTTAGTCCAGGTAATTCATCCATTCCCCAGAGCCATGGATTCACTGAGCCAGTAGTAGAATCCCATTCCCTTCACTAGCGATTAGTTTAAGAAGGCATGTGACCCAATTTCAACCAGTAATAGAAAATCCCTTAGATGGAGGTTTTAAGGAACTTCATTCTTTAAAAATAGATATAATTAAATCTCTTGTATATTCATTTAAAAAATAGGTACAAAAAATAAAAATAAAATAAAGTAATAGGTATAAGATAAACCAAACTTAATATAGAATAGTATATGATAAATATGGCATTCTTAAATCATTGCCAGGAAAATGGACTTATGATAGGCACTTCTAGAATAAGCCCATAATGACATCAAAATAGATAAAATCAGATCCATTCCTTAGACTTTAAATGAGGACAAATTCCAGTTAGAACAAATATTTAACTATAAAAATAAAAAAATAAGGACTAGAAGAAAACATAGTAACATGTTATCTAAATAACCCAGTAATGGGAAAAACTTCTTAGCCATTAATTAAAATACAGAGAAAATAAAGGGAAAAGACAGACACCTGTGACTGCATTGCAAATCTGCATAATTAAAGATTCCAAAACAAACTGGAAAAACATAATTGTAAGTTGTACTCAAAACAAAAGTCCTCAATAAAGTCTTCAAAAATAAAGGGAAAAAAGGCCAACAATCATACAGAAAAATGAATTAGCAAATACAACTGATCAGTTCAATAAATTAATGTAAATGGGTCTTAACTCTTAACCATATGAAAATATAATAGACTTTGCTTTTAACAAGATAAATGCAAATTAAAAGAATATTGAGATACTATTCATCACCTAACTCACAGGAAAATCTTTAAGTATAACATCATACTACTTTGGCTAGACTCGGGGAAATAGAAATTCTCATATAATTCTGACGAAAATACAAAGTAACATGTATAAATGCTATTGATGGGAGTTTATCAATATCTAGTAAAATCGGGTCATATTTATCCTTTGACACAGAATTCCACTTCTGGGAATCTATCCAAAAGACATACTAGCAAAGATTAAAACAAACAAACAAAAAATGTCTGCACAAAGTCATTCACTGCAGCATTATTTATAATAACAAAAGACTAGAAATTATCAAAATGTTTGCAAATAGAGGATGGAGTGAAAATAGAGGATGGAATTTCAGAGTACTCTATCCCCATTGTGGAGTACTGTGAAATTATAAAAAAAAAGAAATATCTCTAGAAGTATAATTGAATGCTCTCCAGGGTATTTTGCCAAAGCAAAAAAGAAGGATCAAGAAAATGTACACAGTATACACAACTTATCAAAGAAAGAATGGGGCAAAAATATGTGTGTGTGTGTGTACATAAGTGTATATATGCATATACATATACAATATGCACACATATATACAACTTTATGCATATCTTATGTTTGTATATATTTAAGAAGGATAAGAATCTATTAACAATTTTTGGGAGGAAGAAAATGGGGTATAAGAAACAAATACAGAAGTTAGACTACTTTTAATACACTTGTACAGATTTACTTTAAAATCATATATTCTACATAATTATAATACAAAATTAAATGTAAAACAGCAATCTCTATAAATTGAAAGTAAATGTAATTTCATATTTAACTGATATCATAAGTACTCACAAAAGAGCTATTCCTAGTGATTTGATTTAAAAAACATAACAATTTGGAGGAAAAGTCTAAACTGTTACATTATTTGTATTAGGATTAGTATTGATACTTTGAAACTCTTCTGCATGTATTGTGAATAAATCAAAGTATTGTGGTTGGTATCATTAAGAACGGAGATTTTTGTTTGATATGAATGAAATGAAATAAAGATGTGAGATCAATGAGATAAGCCACTCTGGAGAAAACAATATTCCTAAAGGTATTCTTCAAGTTTTCTTAGCTTCTTCCATAGACCTCTGCTTCTAATGTTATTGTCATGAACCCGTTTGGTGTTGTTTTTTCATAAGATGAGGCCAACTGTTATGTGTGTACACCCTGGTGATTGTTCCATTAGCTGATTGTGACCACTTAATTCGACGAAAATTGTTGAGACTTCCAAGAGCATGAGAAAGACAAGGACACATCAATTTGAAAATGCCATCACTGCAAAGCATGTCTGTCCACATTTCCTGCCTCTAAGTCAAAAACTGAAAGAATTCAACATACAACCAAAGAGTTTTGGCACAGAAAAATGGAATGGTTCAGGCAGTCCAGGTTTCTTGCAACTGCGATGTGTGTAACACAGAGATGCAGAATAATCTCATGAAATAAGAAGTATGGAGGGTGGTCATGATTAGGGAAATGGGGAGAGACTAGGTAGATAAATTCCAGACCCTACCCTCATCACTAACAGAAGGTCTCAGCTTGTATCTTCTCTCGTTCTTATTTGAGAATTGCATATTAGGTTTTGTTTAAAAAATGAATTATAATGCTAAAACAGAAAACATACCTATAACAGAAAAAAATTGTATTAGTCTAATCACTTCATTTTGCTAAAGCTGAAAGAGTTCCAAAATTGCAGATACTAAATTTCAAATCATCAAAATCTCTATGTAGCACTCCTTTTACTTCTCCAGGTTGGATTTTGAAAAAAGATTTTTTTTAAGCATAGTACTCTATGCTTAGGTTTTAAAACTGCACATAGATATTTAAGTTGTGCTTATCAGCATTTTAGAATTCTAAAGAGCCTCCTGAACCCTTAAAGCTTCTAAAAGCAACAGCAGTGTCAAATGTGTACAGAAAAAGCAAGAATATCTACCTCTCTGTCCAATGAAGTATCCATGAATCCATTAGTAAGTGCCTGCAATAGCTCATTTAATTAAATTAAATAGTTTCAGCCATTATCTTATTTTAAATCATTTAGAATCAGGAGCAAAAAACATTTAAAGCTTATTTCACATAATCTTCTTCCATTTCATACATATAAACATGTACGATGTCTAGACTTAGTAACACAAAATTGTCAATAATCATTAGAAGACTAAAGACTTTATAATTAAGAATAATAATATTTAGAATAATTTTGAATCTGTTTTCCAAAACTAAATAACTTTTTTGGAGCCCTAATCAATTCCTGTGATGAAAAAAGACTTCAAGTACTTGGCACACGTAATCATAGTAAACCAAACACACACCATGTCAAGTACATATTTATAAGTCAAACTGGCAACAAGAAAATATTTTCCACATGGTCCACAGCAGTCAAAGGGAAGTCAAAAATAAAGGTATATTTCAGAATGCCAACTGAAAGCTTTGACCATAAAAAGGAGAAAGGGTTGGCCAGTTTCCCCTGAGATTATATGCTGCATTGTGTTTTGATACATTTCAAAAAAGGGTGGGGGGATTTATATAGAAACTATGGACAATTTAAAGAAGGTTGAATTAATCTGACATAGTTCTAAAGAATCTCTCCAGGACAGCGATGTGCAATTCCAAGAGTCAAACGTGTTTGTTTCAACGATAATCAGAGTCAAATACTAATACAGATACGAGCTAAAACTAAATACCAGTTCAATGAAAAGCCAACATCCAAAGACAAAATTTATTTTGTTATAGGTCTGAATCTTTTCTCAATAGTGACAGGTCAGGTTCTATTTTCTTTTTAGAGTAAGATAGAATTTTTCAGTGTCCCAAATATAATAGAATCATAGGCAAAAACTTTCACAAACTATACAAATATTCACTGCCCTTGTCTATCAAATAAAGGGCTAAAATACTTTGACTGATCAGGGAATGTTTACAATCTGCTAATCCTATGGCTTGCACCTGAACAAGGTTGACTGAATAGATAATCCAGAAAATGCAGATCCCATAACACAAAGCATTTTTTAATGTGTTAGGCTATCACCTAAGCCATAGAAAAATTGATTTTTCCAGACATGTTCCAGTGTCTGCTTACCCTTTCCTGCTACCAACTGTCATCTCATTCCCCTGATAAAACTCTTAACATGTTTTTCAGTATATTCCACTCCTTTCCTATTCCAAACAGCTGTCTTTCCTTCCTGGGAGAAACTCCCTAACATCTGGATACTCAAGATGGCTACTGTTAATGATAGACAGATTCTATTTTATCTAACTACCCAGCTCTGATAATATAAAATGAACAAAAGGAAAAGGAATGTAATAGTTTTGTCTTCTAAAAAAATAGATTCAAGTAATAGCTGTATCAAAGCATTAGAATACAGAATAATTTCTTTGAAAAGTACAATTCTGTGACATCTGTAAGATAGTGCAGAATATAAAAATGCCATGATTCTAAAAGAATAAACAATGACATGCTTCCTAAATTTTACCCAGGTAGTGACAACAAATCCAAGCCTCTAGCTCAAACATAGCATTTCTGCTTCATGGTCTAATTTGATGGTTTGTTTACTAGACTGAAGAACAAAAACATGTGTGTTAAATGAAAATGGATCAGTTAAAGAAAAGATAAAATATGAGTCACTTTGTTGAGCTCATCGCCCATATCCAATCAATCACCACTTCCACTTTGTACAGCTTCCTCAATATATATCATCTCTTTCATAATCTCCTACAAGAATTTTAAGAACTCTTTTCTTATATTCATTCTTCCCATCTACTTCGAACTTTTCTCCATAAGCAGCCAAAGTAATGTTTTTTTACAAGTGCAAGTTGGGTCGTGCCATCTCCACTATCTCTGTTCTCACACCATTTAATAGCCTCCTCTCCTCGTAGAATAAAATTCACACTTGTCCACATGAACCCCAAACCCCTTGCATGACACTGGCTCCAGCTTCTTCAGCCTCATCACAAGCTTGTTTCTCTCTCTCTCCGTCTCAAACCACACTGGTCTTCTGCCCATTATCCAAATGCATCAAACTCCTTGGGCCTATAAGGTCTTTTTACATTCCAGTCTCTTTGCCAGGGACCCCTTCCTATGCTTGGTTCAGATTTCAATGTATGTGTCACTTCCTTAGGGAATTACTCCACAATCACCTACAATACATTAGGTATCCTTTTATATCTCTCATGGGATCACGTAATTTTTCTTTGTGGCAGTTTTTACCACTGCCTTTAACTGACATATTAAGTCATACATTAAAGAGATTTGATTATAAAAATGCCATTCTCAATTTTTTTGTTTTGTATAGTTATTTTTCATTTAAAAATGTTATGTTAGTATGTAATGAGTTTATTACTGTTATTTTAAATAAATTGACTTTTTAAAAAATGAGTTTTAATTTTGAATGTGGTAAACATCAATAGATTTAACAATGTAAGCAAAAATCCTTGGGCGGTGCCTGTGGCTCGGTGGGCAGGGTGCCGGCCCCATATACCGTGGGTGGCGGGTTCAAACCCAGCCCTGTCCAAACTGCAACATAAAAATATCTGAGTGTTGTGGCAAGTGCCTGTAGTCCCAGCTACCTGGGAGGCTGAGGCAAGAGAATCGCCTAAGCCCAGGAGCTGGCGGTAGCTGTGAGCTGTGTGACGCCACAGCACTCTTCCAAGGGTGATAGAGACTCTGTCTACGAAAAAAAAAAATTCTTTGGTATCTTCAGTAATTTTTAAGAATATAAAGGGATCCTGAGACCAAAATGTTTAAAAATAACTACACTAAAAATTAAACTATACCTTTTGAAAAAATGAGATTTCATATTATACTTTAAATCTTTTAAGAATACATACTTTAAAAACGTTACTTAAAGTTTATGTGAAAAGGACATTTTCATAATGTTGATCACTTAGAAAATGCTTACTTCATATACATATACTGCTAAGTAAATAATAATTTTACTAATCCTTAACTTAAGGATTAGTCAGGTTAGGTCATAAGCAAGGTATTAATTATAAAAGTGTTGATAAGAAGTTCAACTTCCTATGACAAACATAGTTTACTGCTTTAAATGAACAGTTTTCTTCTTTAAAAGCAGTCTAACAAATGTCACCTTTATTAACAAATACATATAGCCTCAAACTTTCAAAGAAAATCACAATTAAAACAAACCTTTTGATTTTATGGAAAAGTTCTCAACAGAAGACTTATAAGCAATTTTCTGATGACAAGGTAGACAGTATGTGGTCAATAGTGACGGCTATAGTTATTACTGCAATAAAATAAATCCACATATGGTACTGTTCTAAAAGCTTTACCTTTTAAACAAATTATGCTCATTAAATTTAACTTATTAAATTTAAACTTACATTTTAACTTATTAAATAACCTTATTAACAGCCCTGCTATCCATAACTCGCCCCACATCTAATGGGCAGCTCAAGAAAGTGATTCATATTTTTGTCTTTTCTTCAACGCATCCATCAGACCCTGAATCCAGGTTCTGAGCTCGTAACTCTGTGCTACCCATACAGATATATAAACTAACCTCTTTTTTATCTGGCTTCTAAACACAAATAAGAGTTATCCAATCCATACATTGTATTCTTCCAACACTCATCCTCACAACTGCTTCAAAATCTTTCATGAAGTACCACAGAAACTAGAAATCTCTGATTTTATTACAATTTTAACTACTGCTGAGTCACAAAATTTGGAACTTAGTATCATTTATTTGCTTAGGGTCTGTCTATCCAATTTGTTGTTGTTTTGTTCATAACTATCAAATTTGCCTATTACCTCTGGCTTTTCTCTTTTTTTCCTTTTCTATGAATTTTTTTATTATTAGACCATAACTGTGTACATTACTGCCTTTATAGGGTACAGTGTGCTAATTTTATATACAATTTGGAATGTTTACATCAAACTGGTTAACACATCATTCACCTCACATATGTAATTGTTGTGTTTAGACATTATACTCTACTATTACTGTATTTGACACGTACGGTTGCATAATGCACAGTAGATGAGGTCCCGATTACCCTCCCTCCACTTGTCCCCACACTTCTTTTTGTGCTATACTTGTGTTTTATCTTTCGTATGAAAAGGTCTTTATTGCTCTTAAAGATTTTTCTGGTAAATTTTTGATTTCTGCACTTTGTGGTTCTTAAATGACATTCTCTATCAAATACTAATGTTTCTGAGCCTTTGGGTTATTGGAACACTAATACTGAGAAATCTCCACTTCTTAAAGACCTTATTCAATTATCTATTTCATCTGTTCATGTAACCGATACTGTAAATAAGAAGAGTTTGGTGACTCCAGGAATTGAAAGAAAGTTCTGTCTAAGGCATGTATGTTAAACATAATGTAGTTTGTATTCTTAAAATGAATTGAGATATTTTACCTGACATCCTCTATTATCAAAATGTACATTCTTTATTGAGTAAAGAACATTCAGCACAAAGTTTTAGGGAAAAAACACTTAAAAACATATAATTTAACAGAGAGCTCTAAGATCATTTTCTAGAATAATTTTTATTTTTGTTGAAATGTCAATGTGAAGAGAGACCTCCCCTTCCCTACATTAACTTTGGAAAATGAACTATGTGTTTTTCCTAAGAACTATGCTCCTTTCACTCCATTTGTTCTTATCCTCATCTAGAAACTCATGAAGTTGAGGCTTTGGGACTCCTCAAATTTCTTTCCAAGACCCTGTATTTCAATGTGTGGTTATAATTTTCTATGCTTTATATTAAGAAGGTTAAAACTGCATCAGCTCCAGGTCCTATGAAACCTGCATGCACCTAAAATGAGTCCTGAACATTCCTGTCATCTGGCAGTTAGTGCCCATACTTGGCTTTCTCCATATTTGCAGCCAGAGAAAATCCTTCAGAGTGACTCATGGACTTCAGGCCCTTGGCTACCAAAGTTTATTTCAGCAAGAAAGCAGGAAAGAATTATAGGACAGAATGGGCAATGAACATAAATTCCAGTCCTAAATTTCTATTGATGGGGAATTAGATTACAAATAATGATAAGTTGACTCCATATCAGAGGCACAATTAAAAAAATAATAATAACAAATGAATAACTTCAAAAAAGAAAAACAAAAAGGAGAAGAAGAAAGAAAGAAAAAGCCTTGGAAGCAAACAAAACTAAACATAACTTTAAGATTGGGGACATTTTACTTTAAAATCCAAATGTCGAGCTTATTTTCAAAGACCAGATCTAATAAAACTGGCCTAAAAATATGTCCCGCCTATGGCCCTTTCCTCATTTCCAATGCCTGCCTATCCTCTCCTAGGCATTCTCAAACCATAAGTATTGGTTTGCCATACTTAAATTATGTGACTAATGTACAAGAGATACTATTTATTACAATAAAAAAAATCAACTGACAGAATCACAGTCATAGTATACCAACACTTTTATTTTAAATGATTTAGGTGATAAATTCTATGATGAATGCAAACAATATGTAATCATTTTTATGGGATATGCATTTTTTTAATATTCGGGGGAAGTAAAAAATATAAATTTCTTGGCCAGAGATAGATAATTTATTTTAATTACCATTTCCCAGCACCTTGAAATATAATTTTAGTAGCAAACACTATGTTGATAGTATGGCCAAACGGAGGACAAGGCAATAGTACCCACGCAAATTCAGGGATCGTGCCACCAAAAATCTTGTTTTCTAGGCTAGAGCATAGACTGGGGAAGCACAGATTATACTTACTTTTCTTCACAGCAGTGTTACAAAGCCACAGTAAATGCCATTTCTAACTAGCTGCAACCAAGTCTTTCTGGATCCAGAGTAGTATCTAATTACCCAATACCACTTGAGCAACTTATGCAGATTGTTTTAATATATATTCACAGCATGTGTCATTATGGCTCCCGGCTGCTATTAAAAGTGTGGCTAGCAACATGAATTAACAATAACACATTTAGTATATTATGGGTTTATAATGCCTAAAGCATTTAGTCAGTCTCCTTATTATTCTTAATATACCCTATAGCTCTTGAGAATCACATAACTGTGTATTCATTCAACTAGTTCCAAATACTAAATGGAAAGCAAAATATTTCCTAAAGCAGTTTTGAGTAACCACTACATCTGCCTTTCTTCCTTTTCTCATCAACTAAATCAGTACACATTATGACTAATAGATTGCCTTGTTTTTAGAACTTTTGTGTTTTGTTCTACACAAGCAGAACAATTCTTAATAGCAGGGACCTTCACCAGAACAGCAGTTCATTTCAATCAGAAAGACAGAGCCCTTTCCCTCGTTACTATTTGCCTGAGCTCCCACATGGGGCCTCTCACAGGAACACCTGCCTCTACCCTGCCCTCCTCCAGTCCATTTTCCTCTCAGGGGCCAGTCATTTGGGAAAATATCAGATCAGATCTCATCACTCTTGAGCTTAAAATGTTCCAGTGGCTTCAATAGGTACTTAGAAAAAAATGCAAACTTCTGATCACTGTCTACAAGCCTCCTTCATGATCTGGCTGCCTACTTATTTCTGCAACTGCTTTTCATACCATTCTCATCACTAAACCTAAAAGACATCAACTCTTCATCATTCCAAACTTCTAACATTTCATGTTCCTTCAGCCTGGAATATTCTTCTCACAGATCTTCTAATGAATACTTTCTTTCCCTTCACTGTTCAAATGACAGAGACTATTTTATCCAGAATAGAGTATCCAGTGTCCTCAGTCACAATCACATTGCCCTGTTTAATTGTTTTCATTGGGCTTGGTAAGCAAAATGACTTTCTTTTCTTCAACGTGTTTTCTTATTAACTATTGCTCCATAAGCATGGACATGTGTGCACACACACACAGAGAAATTTACATTCCTTTAGGAGAGAGAACCTGTCTGTCTTGCCTATTATTATCTTCCGAGCACTTAGAACAGATTGTGATAGGCAGTAAGTGCTCAAAAAATTATCTGGCATGAATAAAATGAATCTTCTAGTTTAACAGCTCCATACAGAAGACAGTCAAGAGAGCTCAACCTGTGAATTATATTCAATTCCGCTGGTTGAAGTTCCATCTAACAACAGGAAAAATAATTATCTCCTTTCTGAGAAAATACTTGATCTTGGTCCCTTTTACCAGGGTAGGAAAAACGTACAAGTACTGCAGAAAAAAATAATCATTCCTCCACTCTGCCCTGCAAATTTCTAAGCTTCAGTCACTCAGATATCCAGACCCAAACTGATAGGGTTTGTCTCATTCCTGTGTACCATATGTACTAGTTTTTTATTAAATGTTTTCCCCCATACATTATTTTTTGGTGGTGACAAGTTAAGTAGTAATATTTGTGAAATAATGAGCATAGTTTTCCCAAATTATATTATATTGGCTATTATATTTAATAGCCAATGGTTAATATTACATTAATCATTGGCTAGTAAAGCATATGTATATATACGTTTGTATATATTTTTATATACAGTGATGTTCATAAAGTTTGTGTGCAATTTTAAATTGCCACTATTTAAAATTGCACATGAAGTCACCCTGTATAAAATTATCTCTTCCCAACACTTTGAAGAAACTGTCCCAGGGGTATCAGCTCCCTCAGGCAGGTACCATGAGGATCACTGATTTTTACCAGGTAGTCACTCCACACCAGGCCTTGTGCTAAGCACTTTACTTATTGTAATACCCCCATTTGAGGAGATAGTCATATTATCTCTATTTTTATAGGGGAAGACCTAGAAACAGCTTAAACCATTTGCTCAGGGTCACACAGCTAGTAAAAGCAGAGGTAGTATCCAAATTCAAGTCTATTTGACAGCAGAGTCTATTCTCAAAACCACTGCATCATATAGCATCTTTGCAATACAAAATCATTTTGTGCTTTATTTCATAATAAACACTTCTTTCCAAAGGTACTATTGTAAAAACTTTTATTTAATCATTTTGTTTACTAATATAAAGGCTGCATATACACAGTTAACTTTCCTTCTCTACTCCTAAGCAACAAGCTTGTTGAGAGACTACTAAAAACAATCTGAGCCCCCTTTCATTATTCAGTAATTTTTAAGTGTCGCTAATTGAATTACTGGCTTTTCTTCTACTAGACTTTTATTTTCATAATTACAGGCGGCTGTGAGCTTCTTCCAAAACCCCCTACCAAGTCTTGATCCCAGATATAGGTGCTAATTGCTTTCTTAGCACCTCTGGTTATTCTCTGAGAAATAACTCAACCTTTGAATTTCACTACCTAGAACAAACCTCTGACTTTTTCTCCCCTTCTGTAAACATTAGTAGAATATTCAGAGAATCCAAGGGCTGACTTGAGTCTACCCCTCCATTCTCGTCTCATTCTCCAAGGGGAGTGACGACATAGCATTGCCTGCCCTTCTGTCCTGATGCTGTGCAGCAGTCTGTACAATACTTCGCTCTTAGTAGCTTTTTAACAAACTTGCTTGTTTCCTGCTAATCTCCATAAAGTGTGAACAATATATATTTTTAAAAACTAACAATTGCAGCAAACTTTACTACAGTCCTATCTGATATCATGATAAAGCTGTTTAACAAATTTATTTCTTAAAAAAAAAAGAAGTAAAAACAAATCCACTTGTAGAGTAGTCCCAACTTTATCCTCCCCATCTCACAAAAGATGAAACTGAAGTTCACAGTGGGCATATAAAGTCAAGTTAGGAGGATTCTAATGCTTCACTATACACTGTCTCTCATGTTCAAACTGTCTCAACCTGATCCTCATGCAAAACTATGGCCAACACAGGTAGCAGATGCTTGTTCTATAAAAGAAATAAAGAAGATAATGAACCTAAATACTGAGAAGAATTGAAGAAAGGACATGCTTCTTTCATGATCTACTCTTGCAGATCTTTCACTTGTTCTGAAAGGATCTTCTGAAATGTTCCCTTTGTAAAGTTTTTTTTTTTTTTTTGGATTTCTGTCCCTCTTGGACAACCAGTGGGGTCAACAGGGTAAACCAGGAAGTCACAATTTACTCTTGCTGCCTGATATACTTATTACCATTCACATGGTTCTCAATCTTCCTAATGCTGTGACCCATTGAGAACTGCTGCTCTAAGTAAGGACATTGCTTTTGTTTTGGGTTGTTTTTTTGCAATTTTGGCCGGGACCAGGCTTGAACTCTCCACCCCTGGTATATGGAGACGGTGCCCTACTCCTTGAGCCATAGGTGCCACCCAGAAGATCTCTTTAGGAAAACAAATTATATGGCCACTCTAAACCTAATCTCTCTGAGAGCAAGGTGTGCCTTCTTTCTTGCATCTCTTACTAGGACCTTAAAATTTTAAACCGATCCAAGTGTAATGCTTGTTAAGTAGTTCCTTCCTCCCAACTAGGTGCAATTCCTCCATTACTAAATCTTCCATAGCATTTTGTTTATGTGCCCCTTCAAGAAATTATCACCTGCCAGCTCAGTGCCTATGGCTCAACGGGTTAAGGTGCCAGCCACGTACACCTGAGCTCACGGGTTCAAATCCAGCCTGGGCCTGCCAAACAACAATGACGGCTGCAACCAAAAAGTGGCCATGCATTGTGGCAGACGCCTGTAGTCCCAGCTACTTGGGAAGCGGAGGCAGGAGACTCGCTTGAGCCCAGGAATTGGAGGTTGCTGTGAGCTGTGATGCTACAGCACTCTATCCAGGGTGATAGCTTGAGGCTCTGTGTCAAAAAAAAAAAAAAAAAAAAAAAAGAAAGAAAAAAAGAAATTATCACCTACCAACTTTAAAAGATCACACACCATTCCCTATTCCTCCATCACAGGTCTGAGTCCCCTCTCATATTTGCATCCCCTGGGCACCTGGTACGGTACTTTAACCCATGATGTGGTTAACTACATATTGACAAATTGAACTTGATATTCCTCTAATGACCACCTTAGTTCATTCTTTCATTTAAACATTCACTGTTTACCTCCTCTGTATGCCAGACCCAAGGGAAACAGGATGGAAAGATATGTGCCAACTCCTGAGGAACTGCAATCTAATGAGGCATCTGCCAACAGAATGCAGAATTCAAGAGTTGTGAGGTGAGTCATACACAGAGTAATGGGGAAACTAAGATGGAATATCTAATTGTGGGTAGTGAGAGGTAGCCCAGAACAGGGCTAAAGGATTATGGGAGCATTCTCCAGATGCCAATGTCTGGGTGTTGGAGAGTGGGAAGGAGTGGAAGGGAACATTACAGGCAAAGAGAGAAAAAAGACCAGAGAGAAGAAAGTACATGCCGTGGTGTGAGTAGGATGAGTGGATCCCAATGCTTGGAGTTAAAAATCATGATGAGTAGGAGATAAAGACTGTGCTCACCTCTAAACAGGCTACCCTGTTAAATAACAGAGCAATAGGAAATAAGCATTAAATGCAAAATTTGCTCTCTTAAAATAGTGATTTTGATATACTTTATTTTGATATACTTTAAGAAGAATATGTTCCAGCTCCATCCAGGTAAACATAA
>CAUYON010113764.1:0-26725 GCA_963573935.1 Arctocebus calabarensis
GGATCACTTAAGCCCAGGCGTTGAGATTTTAACCTGGACAACGCAGACTCTCTTTTAAAAAAATTAAAAATAGGCTCGGCACCTATAGCTTAGCAGCTAGGGCGCCGGCCTGTGCCTGCTAAACAACGACAACTACAACAAAAACAAAAACAAAAAAAAAATAAGTGGACACCTAAAGTCCCAGCTACTCGGGAGGCTGAGCCAAGAGAATTGCCTAAGCCCAAGCGCTGGAGGTTGCTGTGAGCTGTGTGATGCCACAGTACTCTACCGAGGGTGATAAAGTGAGACTCTGTCTCTAAAAAAAAAAAATACATAAACTAATACAGTCCCCTAGGTCACATATTGATCAATTATAGCTGCTTAAGTTCCAGCTATTACCTGTACATTCCAGCCTGCAGGGTGAAGGAAATATTTGCTCCTTCCCTTAAATGGCATTTGCAGATGATCTCATCTATGAGATGGATATCTAGCTGCAAGACAGACAAGGAAACATGTTTATTCAGGGAAGCCATCTGTCCAGCTAAAAATTAGGAGTTCTAATACTATATGAGAATGGGAAAACAGATACCAGGGCACAATTAGAATTCTCTGAAAAATGGTATTTATAAGGGTCAGGAAAGGCAAAGTCCAGCATACACCCATCAACGTTTTTCCCCTTTCTTAACTATTTCCGTTGGCCATAGTGGTATTTACACATCCATCACTGTGACCTCTCCAAAGAATCATGCCAATTGTTTATGAGTCACTGGAAAACCCAACTAACACACTGGGGGAAACAGAATCAGTTGTGAAACTTTTTCTTACAAAGTTCTTTTCAGAGACACTGCTAAATAATAACTTAAAATGGGCAGTGTGCCTAAAGGTTCTTAAAATTTCTAAATGTAGCTTTTTTGTCCATTCTTTGGGGTATTGTCAGCAAATACCAGCTGATGTTTTTCTTTATGCAAGGGGTTGGGAGGAGACATCATTATGACATTAGAAGCTGCAAGGAAGGCAGCCAGGTTCCTGATCTCCTAGTTTTCCCTTCATATGCAAATCATTCCTAGGTAGCCACTCTAAATTGTTTACATTTTTATTTAGTGACATATTTAACTGTAACTGCAAACATCTAAGACTGCCTCCTTGCTCATTTTAGCCAAACTAAATTAGGAATATATATTCCCATAAATACACTGTATTATAAAATCAAATAAAAAATGACTTTTAAACGGCTTATTTGCCAAACATATGTTATCGTTCCATTATATCATTGTGGAAATTGAGTTCACTGTAATTCCTAGACATTCTGCTTGTAATTGGTCCCACTGGTCATTAGATGGCTCTGTTACTATAGAGTTCAGACTACAGAATCCAAGACTTAAAGGATTACAAATGTGACTCGACATACAGCTTTTCATTTTCACATAAGATTTTCCATCTTCGAGTAGCGCCTGTGGCTCAGTGAGTAGGGCGCTGGCCCCATATACCGAGGGTGGAGGGTTCAAATCTGGCCTTGGCCAAACTACAACAAAAAAAAAAAACCAGGCGTTGTGGGTGCCTGTAGTCCCAGCTGCTCAGAAAGCTGAGGCAAGAGAATTGCCTAAGTCCAAAAGCTGGAGGTTGCTGTGAGCTATGATGCCACAGCGCTCTACCGAGGGTGACAAAGTGAGACTCTGTCTCAAAAAAAAAAAGATTTTCCTTCTTCATCCATTTAGTCAGCTCTTACCAAGATGTACAGAAAACAGCTAATCTTGCAAGATTCCACTATAAAATAACCCAGTAGTAATCTCTGATGTCATGGATTGTATTGTGCTCAAAAAAATGTACACTCTGTATGGAACATAAGACTCAAAGCAAAGGTTATAATTGTTCTGTAAAGTACTCCAAATCCACACTGTTGGTGCTCAATAAATTTGAAATAACAAAAAGTAAAGTTATGAATTTTAAAGTCTTATTTCCACATCCTATGGATAACAATGTTAATAATTAAGTTTGATCCATCTCCTATGAATAAATTATATTAAGTATTTTCTTGCTTACAGCTTGCTACACATAAAAAGTTTTTAGGTGACTGCCAAGTATCCTATTAGCTGTTTTCCCTGGATTTAGATCTGTCCTAGTTTTTCATGGGGATTTATGACCATGAGTGAACCCAAGAAGCCCGAGATTAGTTAACTTGGAAAATGGATCAAAAGCAGATTCTCATTTTGTGTAGCTGAACATTTTATTTTCTGAATCTATCAGCCAAGATATGTTCTTAAGTGTATAGTAACTGAGCTGATTCCAATAAACTCCTTTCTAGGCCAGAGAGATTCATGTATGACTTCTCAAATCAGTAGTTCTCAAACTTGAGCATGCCTGAAAATCTCCAGAAGGGCTTATTAAAATACAGATTGCTGGGCTCCATCCCTACATTTTCTGATTCAGTAATTCTAAGGTTAGGGCCTGTCAATTTTCATTTCTAACAAATTTCCAACTGATTTTTACATTGCTGGTCTTAGGACCACACATTGACACCTACAGCCTAAAATAAAATTTGGGCATTTAAGTGGTCCTATAAATGATTTGCCATAAAGCCTTTATTTTACCTGCTTATGCTTCCTACAAACAAAACCTGGGCTATTGTTGGCACTGTTCTGTTGAGGTTGTACAAGTTCCTAAACAATACTCAATAAAAAAAAAAACTCTTAGGGCCAGGCAGAGTGGCTCACACCTATAATTCTAGCACTCCAGGAGATTGAGTTAGGAAGATAGCTTGAGCTTAGGTGTTTGAGACCAACCTGAGGAAAAGTGAAACACCATCTCTACTAGAAATAGTAAAATTAGCCAGGTGATGTGACAACTGCCATAGTCCCAGCTACCTGAGAGGCTGAGGTAGGAGGATCACTTGAACCCAGGAGTTTGAGGTTGCTATAAGCTAGGCTAACACCATGGCACTCTAGACTGGGCAACAGAGTGAGACTCTGTCTCAGACCAGAAAAAGAGAAAAAACTTTCAGAACTATAATAAACTACTCATTTTTAAAACAAACTAATTCTAAAGAAAAGCTCTGGATTCTGAAGCTAGCTAGCTTCAGTGCCCACAGCAGTCATCATTATGTTACATTTAGAAATATGCGTGTTCTAAAATAATCATTTGTGAGGCAATGACACTTATTCTTTTCACCCAAAGGAAACAGAAATAACAACACAGGAAGCACTGTCAGCCTTAGGCCAATTTATTTTGGAAAGCACATTTAATTCACTGTTGCACAACCCAAACACAGAGGGTGCTTAGGAAACCAGAAAGGCGCTTAAGTAATTTCAACCAGGAATACTTAACAAAGAGAAGTATCTGGAAATCATGGATGGTCTAGGAATATCTGAGAGGTAAAGAACTGACTCCTATTATGGCAACATGTCAGAAATGTCCAAAGTTTCCCTTTATTGTCCACAGATTCTGAGTCTGGACATAGATGACCTCAGAAAAAGCTGAGCACTTACTCAGCTTTGCGCTCTTACTCAATGCCAGAATACTATTTAGCTGTTCTATATACCAAAACTACTATTTTTTATCTCACAAACAGAGCTGTAGATTATCCCTACATACAAATAGTACCAGTCTTAAAAGCCCATGAACCTCATTCTAGCAGCCTAGAGGAGACTATTACTGGTTTTATTCATCCTTTATACATTTTCTTCCCCTTTTAATATAGTTTCTTCAAGTAAACCACCTTACCTAATGAAAACATCCCACTAGTACTCTCACAGACTCTCAGTAGCTGAAGGTTATAGTGAGGTTCTAAACTCCTTGGATTATATAGTTATCCTTTCCCCTCCCCTATTTATCCTGCTACCAAATTCCGGTTCCCTACAGTAAGGAGTAAACATGGGTGAGACAGGGCTCAGTCATTGCTCTGTTCCTAATTCCAAGGCTTACTTATTCCTAGTGTTAACACAAGGATACAAAATGTACATTTAAGCTACTTCCTGTGGATTCCTTTCCCCTAATATGGATGCAAAAGTGTGCAACATAAAGTAAGAAATAATAATCAAATGGAGCTTAAATGCTACAATAGGAGACATAACTATTAACAAAAGTTGGAGAAGGGGTATGTAGAGAGGATAGAATGAGACTCTCATTGAGAGAGGTGATATGGAAAGACATCTGTTTTGCCAAAGCCAGATCTCCCAACTAGAAAAACAAACAGTATCAATATCCCACAGAATTTTGACTGCATATTTGATGCTACAGTAAGTCCAACATCTTAGAGTGAGATGAGACCATTGTTTCGCAAACTACAAAATTGAGCCTGAGGGAGGAGAAAGTGATTTGTCTTAATCAAAGTGAAAGACTCCTTCCCTCCAATGCTGAGGCCAGGACTCAGATTTTCTGCTCATCAGACCACTATTTATAAGTCTTCCCCTTTTTCTTGGGTACTGAGGGGTATTTTAAATGTTATATGTCAACACAAATGGGGCAACTGCTATTGCCAAGACAAAAGATGTCCCTCTTTCTCAGGAGAGGTCCAGTGTGTCCATACATCCATTCTCACAGGCTTCAAGGATCAAAGTGCCCCTTACAGAGCCAGTAACTGGGCAGTGACCTGCTGTGAATGATGCTGTATATTCCTCCAAGTGTCTGTATCCCCCACGTCTTTGTGGTTTTCCATGCTTCCTTCCTTGCCATCCCATAAATTTACAAATATAATAAAAGTACTTTTATATATGTGTTCCTTTAGATCAAGAAATCCTGATCATGGCTTCAGGTGCCCCTAGGTGAAAAATAAAATAAAATTGCACTTGTGGCCTCTCAGATCAAAGACTGAATTAAATGAGGTTGTCCGGCCCATGGAAGAACAGGCTACACATGCTGATACAACTGGCCCATCATTGCGTCCTGTTATTTATGCCAAACAGACTCACTGGAATGATCACAAGACACCCAAGAGGTAGTAGATAAATGCAGTCAGCCCCATGGATGGACACAGCACACAGAGGCACAGGGTTAAGTGTGTGGAGGTGCCTTGGACAAGGAGCAAAAGGCCTGAAGGGTAGGGTGAGACCTCTGGCTCTAACCATAACACTGTCCCTTGGAGGAAAAGTATTTGGTACAGTACATAGTGAATGTCTATGGCAGTGAGGGTGTGGCAGGAGGAGGTAAAGCAATCGTGCTGGTCTAAAGTTGGCACACTTCTAAACAAGCCTCCAGTGTGGAGCTGCCAATGAGGCAAATCTGAAGGGTTGTGATTAGGAACCCAGGGGAAGCTGGCATCCCCAGGCCATGAATGACCCCTGAGTGGCCCTGCCATCCTCACTCCCAATGGGTAAAAGGACTCCCCTTGTCAGAGAACCATAGCTGGACTGAAGGGATAGCAAAAGGCACGGCAGCTCTGATGGTTCAGCTCTCCCCTGACCCCTTCTTCAGCCTGAGGGCAGGGAGAGGAGTTAGAGGTCCGGATGATATTCCGGGGCAGCAAAAGCCCAGCAGATCCTCTCATGGCTGCTGAGAGTCAGGCCCGAGAACCATAAACTTATGAACTCAGGGCAGAGCCAAGGCTTGGCGTCCCTTCCTCTGGATTGAGAGGCCTCAGCCCTGCCCTGCTTCTCTTCAGGGAGAACAGCCTGACGAGGAAAGCTGGCTTCTCACTGAGGTAATGAAGAACACCTGCTCGGCTCCATGGTCACCCTCAAGCTAAGCAGGAAGAATCCTTGCAGGAGGCCTTCTGAGGACAAAAGCTGAGGAGCTCTGCTTATTAGAACACATCACAAGTTTTAAATTACACATTCCCTCCCACACAATGCACACGCACACACAGGCACAGAGACTCACACTTCCACATACTGACATTCTCTCAACCCATCCCACTGCAAGCCCCAGGTCCCACCCCACAAACACTGTCCTCTGTAAACATGACAGCAGAAACTCCCACAGTCCTGGCACAGTCTGACAATGATCTAGGATGACTGCTGGTCATTAAGTGCCCCGGTAGGTGATATTGGTGAAAGTGGACGTGGCCTCCTTATACAGTGGGTTGTTGGCCTGCAGAGAAAACAGAAAAGTATCTTACAGTGAATTCCTCAGTCCTTCCCTGCCCCGAATACTTAAATTACAACTGAGAATTCTGCCTGAGACACCCTTCTATCAATGAATCAGGATAACGCTCATTTTACTCATACTTTAGCTCTTAGGATGGGAATCACTAGGAAATAGGAAGAGTTAAGAGAAGACAGAATGGCCATCCTGCCACTATATCTAAGGGGCTAAATTCAGCCCATCAATTTTGGTGATCACACAACATTCTGGCAAAGCTTTTACCCAACCTCTCCATTACTCCGCTTCATTTCCCATTCTCACTTTTGCCCTTCCCCCATTTTTCCTTTATTGTGACAGTGCTAGGGGATGTGGACAAAAGAAAGCAATATAGCTGGTGGTGTTTCGAACACAGAGGACAGATTTTACTCAAATAAGCCTTAATTGTTTTCATCTCACCACTTCAAGCAATACCCACAAAACTGTCATGTTATCAGGAAAAAGACCCTCACTAGATTTCCCAAATTATTTTCCAACAAAAAGTGATAAAACTCATAAACTCTAGTTGTTAATAGTAGCTCCAAGAAACACAGCACATTTTCTCACACCTCAGAAGTTCAGGATGTTTACACTGTCCTAGCCGAAATAGCTCAGTTTCTTGGGAACCAAAATCAAAAGATCTAGAAACACTGGAACCTATATTCCTACCAAGCAACAATCGGCTACAGCCAAGGAGCAGCTGCCCCTTTAGTTAGGACATGTTTTCTAGCTTGCTGAAATCGTCACTGCTCACCCTTTTCTCCCCAAACAGATGTGAAGTGTGACTTGCCACTGTGTCTGAGCTACTTGTGTACTCACACCAAAAGGGAACAAACTTGCAGCCCAACATTGAGGGCTGGACACTTGGGGATTCAAATGGTCATTTGGAAGGCCCATAAAAAAATTAAAATGCAGGGGCAATGTCTGTGGCTCAAAGGAGTAAGGTGCCGGCCCCATAAGCCTGAGGTGTCGGATTCAAACACAGGCCGGGCCAAAAACTGCAGGGGGTGGGGGGAATACTTAAAAAATTTAAATGCAGAAGATGAGCCAAAGGAAAAGAGTAAAATTAAGTCTATAGAAGGGTCTCAATGCTTGACTGATTAGATTAATTCAGGCTAAAATACAGGGAGCACAAGATTAGAGTCTAATTTGGAACGAACCATCTTATCATTTGAGGACAAAGAAGAGAATGAGGTGGCTCGTCATCCTGCCATTATTTCTACAAGGTTGACCTAAAAAGTAATTCCTATGTTAACTTAATTCCTTCCCACAATGAGGCAAGCTACTTAACTTCTCTATGCTCAATATTCTTACCTATGAAATTGGAATAATAATATTGCTCCCACACACAGAGGTTTATTACAGTGATGAAATTATTTTTTTAAATTAAAAAAAAATTTTTTTAGAGACAGAGTCTTGGTGTGTCACTACCCAGGCTGTACAGTGAAGTCATTTATAGCTCACAGCAACTTCAAATTCCAGGGCTCCAGTGATCCTCCTGCCTCAGCTTCCTGAATAGGTAGGAGTACAGGTGCATAGCAACATGCCCAGCTTCTTTTTATTTTTATTTTATGTAGCGACAAGGTCTCACTATGTTGCTTACGCTGGTCTTCAACTGCCAACCTCAAGCCATCTTCCTGCTGCAGATTTCCAACATGCTGGGATTATAAGTAAGAGCCACTATGCCCAGCTATATGAACTAATTTATAAGCCAAAAGCATTTAGAACAGTTCCTGGTACATGGAACTTCATTACTATATAATGACTTTATTAGTATACAATTCTTAATGTGGTTCGTACTATCTCCCTCAATTGGGGAGTAAGTTTCCTTTTCATTTCTTCTGTGTCAGAGCAGAGCTGGGCCCTATCTGCGTTCGCTCAGTACTCACTAACGTGGCACCTTGTCATTGTATGGTAGAGGATCAGGTCATTTTCAGGAAGCTCACAGACAAGGAAACAGTTAGACCATCTCCCAGAACAGAGGATAACTAGAAAACTATGGTGCTGGTTGGGCCTGGACACCCTTAATATCTGCTGCCTCCACTTCAGGTTCTTAAATAGCTTTAGAAAAGACATCCCACCCCCACCCCTGGCCCAGCCCCAACCCGCCTCTTACTGTGTCCCATTTTGCTCTGGCTCGTTCTTCCTCAAATTTAGCAAACTCTTTCCGGTCGTGGATGGTGATGAGGAGCTTCCAGATGAGCAGAGTGGCAAGGCCGATGAGCAGAATAGCCCCCATCACCGAAAGCAGGACCACCAGGATGTCAGGGCCCTTGGGACACTCTGTCAGAAGAAGCACAGAGCGGGGTGGTAATGAATGAAAAGAAATCCCTGGAACTGGCTGTGAATAAGGTGTTCTTAACAAAGTAATAAAGGTCTCTGAAGGAGATGCAATACTTTTTTTAATTAATTATTTTCTTAAAAAGGGGGCAATCTTTAGGACAACGATAATCTGCCCTAAATGTTTAAATCAGAGGTCTTAAACTGGTCACCCTGGGCAGAATCCAGCCATACCTTGGATCAGGGTTCACCCATGTATTTATTTTTAAAAATTGATTTTATAGCCAGGCAGGTAGCATTTGCCTGCAGTCCCAGTTACTTGGGAGGCTGAGGCAAGAGGATCACTTGAGTCCAGGAGTTCAAGGTTGCAGTGAAACTATGGTTGTGCCTGTGAATAGTCACAGCACTCTACCCAGGACAATAAAGTAAGACCTCATATCTAAAAATAATAATAAAATTGATTTTTTTGGCAACATTGAAGAAGCAGGAAATTATCTCCCCCAAAATTTCAGATTATTCTTCTCTTTAAAAAAAATTAAAAGGGCTCGGTGCCTGTCGCTCAAGCGGCAAAGGCACCAGCCACATATACCTGAGCTGGTGGGTTCGAATCCAGCCTGGGCCTGCCAAACAACAAAGACGATTGCAACCAAAAAATAGCTGGGCGTTGTGGCAGATGCCTATAGTCCCAGCTACTTGGGAGGCGGAGGCAGAAGAATCACTTGAGCCCAGGAGTTGGAGGTTGCTGTGAGCTGTGATGCCACAGCCCTCTACCCAGGGTGACAGCTTGAGGCTCTGTCTCAAAATAAAAAAAAAAAATTTAAAAGACTCGCACCCATAGCTCAGCGGTTAGGGTGCTGGCCACATACATTGAATCTGGCAGGTTCAAACCTGGCCTGGGCCTGCTAAACAACAATGACAACTGCAACCAAAAAATAGCCAGGCATTGTGGTAGGCACCCGTAGTCCCAGCTACTTGGGAGGCTGAGTCAAGAGAATCACTTAAGCCCAAGAGTTTGAGGTTGCTGTGAGCTGTAACACCACTGCACTCTACAAGGGTAATATAATGAGATTCTGTCTCAAAAAAAAAAAAAAAAAAATCAAAAGTTCTAGAAACACTGGAACCTATATTCCTACAGTACAGCAACTGGCTACAGCCAAGAAGCAGCTGCCCTTTTAGTGGGGACACATATTTTCTAGTTTATGGAATCCACACCACTCACCCTTCTCTCCCCTAAATGGAGGCAAAGTGTGATCTGCCATTGTGTTTGTGCTACTGTGGACTTCAGAGCCAGACTGCTAGGCTTGAATCCTGAATTACGACTTAACTTTGCTATGTGACCTTTGGCAAATTACTTGACCTTTCTAGGAGTCTGTTTCCTGCTTCTCCATCTTTAAAATGAAGAAAGTGACAGCACTGACATTAACAAGTTGTTATGAGGAATAATTCAATTAAATATATCTTAAAACTTAAAACAGTGCCTCACACAGAATAAAGGCTGAATTGATATCAGCTATCATTGTGACTGATGTTTTCTTATACCCAGCTGTTTTCACTAATTTATTTGGCTACTGAGACCCTATACACATTTGTGTCTGTTACCCTGGTTCAGATATTTACATTCCTGGGGGCTGTGGACCTAATGAACTTTTTAGAATCCTTAGAGACCAAGAGGCCTGCCAGCCAAGACAATATTTTGGGTTCCTTCCCAAAATATTTAGTCATCTAAAATCATAACCCTATTGAAAGCTGACTTCCTGTTCAACCCAGTCAACAACCAACACAGACAGAGGGAGGCATGTCAGCCCTCTGAGGGTCAAGCTTAGTAGAGCTCTGCTTCCCATAAACATCAGGTGTCTGAGAGGTGACCTCACTTCTGTAACCTCGGGGTTATGAAACTAGGTGTTTGTATATGTAGGTACTGATGAGTCCAGAGAGGTAGTCATATCTACTTTTCCACACTGTCTCTCACTTTCTTCTCTAAACACACCCTCTGTTCACCACACACTACAAAAAAACAATCACCACCACAAACCAAGCTGGCTATCTCCCAACCCACCAATTACAACTTGTCTATAATTAAAGGAACGTCTGGAGAGAGGCTGTGAGGGTACAGTGTCCACGTTCTCCGGAGTGCAGGGCCCTAGTTCTTCTGGGAAAAGCAATTATGAATTCTCTAGAAGATTGGGGTAAGGCTGACCCTCAAACCTCAAAGTGAAATCTCTTCAATACTGCGTAATAGTATGGGCAAGACAGGTAGGTAGGGTGCCCAGAGGTCTTCATGGAAAAACCATCTGTCCTGAAAGGAGTGGGTGGGAGACTTCCTGGAAGCAGAAGACAAGATCAGGTGGTCTCTGGAGGGCCCTCTCAGCCACAGCAGTACATCCATGGTGAGTGACTCAATGTCAGAGAAGTCTGGGTAACAAGGCAGTTTAGCAAACAAAACTACAGGAAGCCAAGACAAATCTGAATTTCAGATAAACAATGAATTCCTTTTCTTATAAGTACCCAATATCACATGGGACATACTGTACTTTATCTGGCAACCCTATCTTGGAGTGATGAGAACCCAGCCCAGGAGCGCATCCCATGTGGCTAAACTCTACTTGGCCAATACCAAAACATTAGGCAATGCTGTCTTTACTGCCTTGCAGTGGTTCAGCCCCTATGCTCTGAGACCCCAGCTGCTACGTTCTACTCAAAGATAGAGGCCCTGGAAGGGTTGAGGTAGGAGGCGACAAGGGAAGCAGAATCTAGGGTTCCAGGGCAAGATAGGAAATGTGGTCCTGTCTCCTGATTGGAAGAAGGGGTCTAGTGGCAGTGATCCTGAAGAGTTACCCACCAGGGGTTATTTGTACCATTCCAGGTTATCATCACCCATGTTCCCCACAACTTTAGGCAACAGACTTCCAGGCTCGAAATATCAAGCCAAATGATTCTGGAAAGTGATATAGCAGGAACACCAACAAGGACTGTTGTAGCAAAGAGATTAAATAAGGTTAAACCCCAAAGCAAAGACACACCACCCTTCTTATTTCAGAAGGGACAAAGGTACACATAAGAGTGAGTGTGGGAAATCATGCAATGTGTTAATATGGGTGAGTGGGAAGATGTGAAGTCACAGTCAAACCAATCCTATCTTCCCCCCAGACACCCCCTCCACTGCCCCACTCAGATTTGCCTTGAGTCACTAAATTAAATTAAGATAGTGCCCTTTTTATACCTTCCTTCTCCCTTATGGAAAGTGAAAGCTCTGGGAAAGACTGAGAAATAATATTCCAGATGGGGAACAATGGTCTCCTTTAGATGGTCTCTGGTCTCCACAGAGACACAGCTCCCTGAGTGACACAGATGTGGCAGCCCCACTCTAAGAAGTGCAGTGCGAGGTAACTCCTCCAGGCTTTTCTCTGCCTGGTTCCCACCTTCGTTTGCTCCCTTCCCCATATAGCCAGAATTTTCCTAAAAAATACCTTGATGCTTATAAATGCACTATCCTAAAGGACTAACCAATCCTATTGATTCATTCAAAAACTATTTATTCAATATACTCTTTGTAGATGAATGAGCTAAGTACAGGAATATAATAATAGATAAAACAGACATGGTTCCTGAATTACTGGAGCTTATGATCTAATGAGCGGATGATTAAAGAAGCAACTTAATTGTGTGATGAAGGTCCTTCTGAAGGAAGCACAGATGCTCTGAGAATCAAACAGAGGCACTGAACCTCATCAGAGATATGTATGGAGGCCACGGAAAGTCTGAGAGTTCTCCTTAGGGGAAAAGACACATCTAAAGCAGAGACATTCAAATGCCCAATAACCAGAAGGACCAGTAAAGAACAGAGAGACGCAGGCAAATTCTGACCCAGCCAGGTGTGGCCCGCCATCTGTTTTTGTAAATTTAGCCATGTCCATTCATTTACATATTGTCTAGTACTGCTGTTCTGCTGATACTAGAATTGAGTAGTCACCACAGAGACCATATGGCCTACAAAGCTTAATATATTTAACATCTGGCCATTTACAGAAAGGGCTTTCTGGCTCCTATTCTAAAAGCTGATTTGAAGAAATTCCTACAGCTATAATTGTCAAGAGAGCAACAGATTTTGCCTTTGCTTTCAGAGATTGTTTCTTCAGTCCCGAAAGTTCTCATCTGCTCCCAAGACCACACGGCCTTTCTCCCACTGCAATGTCATTAGTGACCTACATGCCTGTCTCCCACATAACCTGTAAGTGCCACATCTGCTTTATTTCCTATTATATTCTCAGCATCTTACACAGTACTACATATATATGTGTGTATATATATATGTATATATATGCATATATACATATTCAGTACTTGAAAATATTTTCAAACAAATCATACCCTAGTATGTATGGAATTAAGGGAAAGGAGAGCTATAAAGGTGGTGAGGGAAGCAAGCAAATCTACAGTGTCCAATAAAACACATGATGGCATTTTTTTAGGCAGTAAAAACCTGTGTTATGGGATGGGCTCCTCCTCCTTCCAGAGGCCCTAAGAGCAAGTCTTTCTTTTTTTTTTTTTGTAGAGACGAGTCTTACTTTATCGCCCTCAGTAGAGTGCTGTGGTGTCACACAGCTCACAGCAACTTCCAACTCCTGGGCTTAGGCGATTCTCTTGCCTCAGCCTCCCGAATAGCTGAGACTACAGCCACCCGCCACAACGCCTGGCTATTTTTCTATTTTGCAGTTCAGCCGAGGCTGGGTTTGAACCCACCACCTTCGGTATATGGGGCCGGCGCCCTACTCGCTGAGCCACAGGCGCCACCCCCTAAGAGCAAGTCTTGTTAGTGTTCAGGGAAAGCCTTGGGTTAGTGCCTCAAACCCACACCTACATCCTACAGTGAATCAGGTAAATTCAATGCCTTCAACCATCAGGCCTTCCTCTGAGGCAACTGGCAGGTTGCTCTTGGCAACTATCTCACTTTTAGTAGAGCAGATGTCACATGCTGTAAAGTCGTAGAATTAAAATTCTTTACTTGACATTACTGTCTAAAAAAATGCCATGATTTATTTTATTCATTGGTGAACTCCAGACCTACCTTCTTCTTTTTTTTTTTTTTCCTTTGAGATAGAGTCTCACTATGTTGTCCTCAGTAGAGTGCCATGTTGTCCTCGGTAGAGTGCCGTGGCGTTACAGCTTACAGCAACCTCAAAGTCTTGGGCTTAAGTGATTCTTTTGCCTCAGCCTCCCAAGTCGCCGGGACTATAGGTGCCCACCACAATGCCGGACTATTTTTTTGTTGTAGTTTGTCACTGTTGTTCAGCAGGCCCAGGCTGAGTTTGAACCCACCAGCCCTGGTGTAGGTGGCCAGCACCCTAACCACTGAGCTACAGGTGCCAAGCCAGATGTACTTTCTTTTTCTCCTTATCTACCTTCTTATTTTTCCTTCTCAACTGGCAAGACACTTTCTTGCTAATGCTTGTATTCATAAACCCCCCTTATCCAGAGGCAGGCCCTATCTCATCACTCGTAAGGCCAAGCTTAACCTGTTCCATTGAAGACAGGTGATGGGTAGAAATTTCTGCCCAGCATGGTTCTCCATCTCTCTTGGGTTGGACCAGGGCCCTCCAGGTCCACTCACCCGGCTCTTCAATCACGTACAGGATGGACTTTCCACTAGCGTCTTCATAGTACTGGAATCTGACGACACAGTCATCCTCATTCTTGTAGGTGCAATTCACTACATCTTTGCCAGTGTCCTCTAGGGGAAGAGAGATGGGGGAGTAAAAAATGTGGAAATAACTAGAAGATGGGGCCACCCCAAACCCCTATCACAGGACTTCTGAGAAAGTATGTAACAGGAGCCCTCTGTCTGACATGTACAACATGCCTAGATTTAAGATGGTTGTGTCAGACACTTGCCACTCACTGACTCTCACTGATGTAGTTTGTCCTGCACAGGCCCTTTTTGGTTCTTATTCCTTCCTGTGTAAAGGGCACGATATAATATTATTACACAATCTAATTCAAAATCTGGTTTCACCACCTACCAGCTGTGTGATTTTGGTAAGTTACTTGACCTCATCAAGTCTCTCTCTCTTCAACTATAAAAAGAAAATGATAACCCCCACCTCACAAGGTTGGTTAACATTTAGACAGCATAAAGTAAACAGTTCCCAACGTACAGTACCTGTTCCCTTCCCTCTCCTTCCTTTCTCTGTTTGCTCAGTGATTCTCAATCAGGTGCTTACCCAGGGCCATCTTCTCCTCTCTGACCCCTACCATGTTTTGTAGGTTTCATCCCTTCTAATTCTAAAACCTATTAATCTGCTAATAACACTCCAGGTTACCCTCCACCAGCTATTCTGTGCCCTACACTAATGAAACCAGATGGGTAAAACTGACATGTGATGAGATTGAGTAAATGTACCAAGGTTGCACAGCAAATAAATGATGGAGCAAGATTAGAATAGGCATCTCAAAGCACATCCTACAGACCTGACCTCAACAAGCCTTCAGCAAACCAGTGGTATTATAGTACAGGAGAAAAAGGAAGGATTTCAGAATACAGTTCTCTTACTGATTGATTGATTGATTGATTGAGACAGGTCTCACTCTGTCTCCCAGGCTTGAGTGCAGTGGCATGAACACAGCTCACTGCAATCTCCAACTCCCAGACTCAAGCAGTCCCCTAGGAGCACCTCCCAAGTAGCTGGGACTGCAAGCATGCACCACTACGCCTGGCTAATTATTTTTAAGAGATTGGGGTCTCACTATGTTTGCCCAAGTTGGTCTTAAAATCTTGGCCTTAAGTGATCCTCACCCCTCAGCCTCCAAAAGGGCTGAAATTACAGGCATGGGCCATCACACCTGGCCAGTTCTCATCCTAACTTACCACTTGTTTGGGCCAGTTACTTAACTTTCCTGAGACCCAATTCTATCATCCACAAAATGAAGATAACAATAGTACTGTATTTCTACTTCACTAGGTTGTTAGAAAAGAGTAAGATCATGTATATGAAAAATCCCTTTATAACTTTTAAAAGTTATAAAATTCCATTCAAATAAGCATTTATTCTATTTATTATGGTGGTAAAAGGAGCTGGAGGTATCAACTAATTTGTAAATACCCATCTGGCCTAGATGGTAAAAATATCTATCTCTGCATTTCAGCAGCCTCCATCCTCTGAGCTAATCACAGCAAGCAGACAAATTGCCTGTTTGAACTACACACCTCACCGCAGTGCTGCTTCTGATATTAGCCAAAAGGTTCAGAGATCTGAGTCTTTTCCATAACACCCATCCAGAATCTGACTGACTGGCTGTGTCTTACAGTGGCTCTCTCTAAAACATACTTCCTGTCTTCGTGAGAGATTGCTATCTCCTGGGCACCGCCCAGGACCTAGCTGGCCCAGATAACCATATTAGATGTGCCAACAGCAGCAAAGATCATCTCCTTTTAAGTCAAAATGAAGTACAGACCAGAATAATTACAGCAAGAGTTTTGCTGCCCACTGTTTGTATTTTTGTCTGTCTTATTTCAGAAGGGGCTCCAGAGAGGCAGAGGGCTGTAGGATAAAGATTTGAGTTATAAATCCATAAAAGTGAAAGTTTCCTTCCAAGCCAGAAAAACTTTCATCAAAAGCATAACACTCTTAGTTAACTTGGTAAATGCTTACTAACCTAAACTTAAGGTGATGATCCACTTCCCAACTCTGTGCCTCAGTTTTTTCATCTGTAAAATGAGATACACTATCTTCCTTCCTTTGGGGAAGTGAAATTAGGGTTGCCTGATTTCTATACCCTTTAGAAGTTCTTTGCAGGATCTTGCTGAGTGCACGGGCTCTGGGAAACCAAAGTAAGGGTGGCTATCATACACATTAGCAGGGATACAGGGGGATCTTCCAGTACACCAGATTTCATCAAGTGCCCACTATAAATCAGGCCTGTGCAACATTCCTTGAAGTAGGAATTGCTCTTCCATTTTACAGATGGTTGTTGAATAGGTTCTGAGATTGAACCAGAAACATTTACAATCCAGGTGTGTGCAACTCTTAAGATGTACAGAACTTACTAAGCTCCTTCACTGACTCAATCTCATCATGGCAGTAACGGTTGCAGGTATTTTCCTCATGTAGGTTTCCTCGGTCAAACTTCTTACACTCCACGCATTGCCTAAAGGAGAGAGGACATAGAGATTAAGATAAGGAGGAACAAGCCTAAGTGTGTCCCTATCCAGCTTTGACCTCCATGCATCCAGAAAGCTGCTCCATCTCAGCTAAAATACATATCCATGCATGCATCACACATACACACAAACACACACATGTGCATGCAAGAAAATCCTGGGGACCACAATGGTCAAGTGTGGAGCTCAGGAGTGGAGTGTCCTCCTCACCCACAGGCAGACCCAGCAGCCAGCGGTCTCCTAGATCCTTCATCGAACTTCTTCCTGTCCTCTCCACAGCTATAACAGAATGGTGAACCCTATGCTACTTCTGGGAACCCTGAAGTCAAAACCGGTCATGTAATTTGGGAACCCAATGCAAAATGTCAGGTCAAAAATTAGCCGGGCGCTGTGACGGGTGCCTATAGTCCCAGCTACCTGGAAGGCTGAGGCAAGAGAATCGCTTAAGCCTGAGAGGTAGCGGTTGCTGTGAGCTGTGACTGCACAGCACTCTACGGAGGGCGATAGAGTGAGACTCTGTCTCTACAAAAAAAAAAAAAAAAAATTTCTAAGATCCTCGAAGTGACAGCAGAACATTAAAACAAGCAGGAGGCCCTTCTAAGTATGGGGTCCTGGACAGCTGCACAAGTTGTGCACCCTTGAATCTGGCCCTGCTTTAAGTGGTAAGAGGAATGGTAGTACCACAGACTAGAGGGACAGGGGCTTGTTCTGATCCCCAAAGGAGTAAGGTTTGTTCCGGTTAAATGCCTCTGTTTCAGAGTAGGCTCCATAACTCCAGCCCCCACACTTCCCACTGAATCAGAACATGGGCACTGGAATGTTCCCCAGAAGGTATCTGGTTTAGCCCTCCTCCCAAATCAGGGGATTCAGGATGCGACCCCAGGGGTGGGCTTGCCCTAATTGGTGTCTAGCTGCACTATTCTGGCCCCTTCACAGGTGGCTCTACCTCAGCTTTCACTGGAACGAGGAGGGCTGGCCATTTGACTGGGGCAGACTCTTCTCCCTAAAACTTCCATCAGTAAAAGACAGATCTGAAAAGTTGGGGATTCTAGACTGGGGGATCCTCTCCCACCTCACTGCCTCCCAACTCTCCAAATTACCCACTCACTTCTTAAAGGTGCAGGCACCTGGGCAGGTGGGACACTTCTCACAGGTGACTCCATAGGAGCCCGGCTCGATGCAGACACAACTGCCACATTCACACTTGCCCCGGCCACTGCACAGAAGCCCGTTGCTGGACATGCAGGTGTCAGTGCGTGTGGTACAGTTGCAATAGTACCCAGTCCAGTCGGAGTCACACAGGCAGTCCCCACAGCTGCACTGGCCATGTCCTGAAAGCACACAGCCCAACAGGGCAGATCAGCTGGTGAGGTCCCGTGACAGCAGGCTACAAGCAGCCAGGAGAGAATGCTCCTCCAGGTTGGCAGGGAATTGGCTGACTGCCAGGGAGTCCTACCCAGTGAGGACAAAAACTCAGGTTTCTAGGTGTGCCAAGGAACAGCAGTATTTGGTCTGAGCCATCATACAGCAAAGAAGTCTCAGGAACTAAGTCTCCCAGGCCCCATGCTCTTTCTCTTCCCCTATTCTGAACCCCACTGCCTTCTCCCCTAGCTTCTAATCTAAAGGCTAGAAGCAAGCTCTTCAGCCCTGAGGGCTGCCACAGCACTAAGCCACAGCCCCAGAGCCCAGACAGGGCACTCAGTACCTTAATGGTGTCACCAGATGCTGGCAAAAGGCCCCCCAGGCCCCAAAACTCTCTCCTTTTGACCTGACACAGGGCTGCTCCTCTCTCATATCTGACCTGAGAGGCCTACCATTGCTATCACTGTCAACACCTAACTGAGTTAGAAGACAACATATGTTCCTGTTTGGACAGTCTGGTCCCCTCTCACTAGCAAATCAGCCATCAATGTCCATTATTCCATTTCTCAAATCAGCAAAGGTGTCACCTTGCAAGGTGAGAAGCAGAGCTCTAACATGCAAGACAGAAAAATTGTAATACAGGGGAATGGAGGGCGGGAGAGTTCCAGAGCACAGGATTTTTCCAAATGCCTGAGAAGGGAAAGGTGCACACAGAGCACTCTGAATGCGTGCAGAGATGGGCGGGGCATCCAAGGCGCAAAGGAAGGGCACTGAGAGCCCATGGAGTTGGCCAGTAGAACCAAGTAAGCACAGGGAACAGATATGTCCTACCTCACAGGTGGCTGAGGGCCAATACAGTTAAATAAGTCCCATTACTGGGTGGCACCCATAGCTCAGTAGGTTGGGCACCGGCCACATACACTGAGGATGATGGGTTCGAACCCGGCCCAGGCCAGCTAAAGCAACAATGACATCTGCAACAAAAAAATAGCCGGGCATCGTGGCAGGCACCTAGTCCCAGCTACTTGGGAGGCTGAAGCAAGAGAATCACTTAAGCCCAAGAGTCTGAGGTTGCTGTGAGCTGTGACGCCCTGGCACTCTACCCAGGGTGACAGCTTAAGTCTCTGTCTCAAAAAGAAAAATTAATAAATAAAAATAAATCCCGTGACTGCTAGAGAAAAAAGAAGTCAGGAAATAAGAGAAACTAAATTAAAAAGAGAAAGATCCCTAAGACAACAGCAATAAGAGATAATAGCTAGCAATGACCTCACACAGGCCAATGGCCTCCTCCCCTGAGCCTCTGTTGGTTCACCCTTCGTCCTGCCTCTGCACCCAAAAGTTGCATAAACAGGCCCAGGGTTCCTTTGCTTACTTGGTGGTTGTGTCTGCAGGGCACAGGGGCATAATGAAGGGAGCTTGTGCTACCCTTCATGCAGGGCAGAAGATGGAGTTCCTGCGGGGTGGGCTCCTGTACCCTAGGCAACACTGTGCAGAAAGGCAAAAGGAAGAGTAAGGCTGCCTGGCGCCGTGGCTCACACCTGTAATTCTAGCACTCTGAGAGGCCTAGGCGGGTGGACTGTCTGAGTTCAGGAGTTAGAAACCACCCTGAGTAAGAGTGAGACTTCAGTCTCTAAAAATAGCAGGGTGTTGTGGGCACCTGTAGCCCCAGCTACTTGGAAGGCTGAGGCAAGAGAACCGCTTGAGCACAAGAGTATGAGGTTTCTGTGAGCTATGATACCATAGCACTCTACCTAGGGTGATGTAGTGAGATTCTGTCTCAAAAAAAAAAAAAAAAGGAAGAGTGGAAGTTCCAGTTCCTAACTGGAAAAGATTCTTCCCCGATCCTCCCCATCAGGGTGATGATCATTTACTCAAAGTACTAGTACTCTGACGGGACTGTAAAAGTATTGGGATATAATTTTCTCCTTTCCTCTGCTATAGATTGTGTTCCCCCACTCCAGTTAATGGCTGATAATATGGTGTTATCATATTTATGGAGACAGAAGAAAAGTGATACAGAGTCTGGGAGAGGGGGAATGGAGAGCCAGTGTCTAATGGGCATAGAGAGGTTCAGTATGGAACAGCGAAAAAAGTTCTGGAGGTGGATGGTGGTGATGTTTGTATAAGAATGTAAATGTCCCAATGTCACAGAACTGTACACTTAAAAACAACTAAATGGTAAATTTTGTATTACATGTATTTTACCACCATTAGAAAAATTGGCATTTGTCCACTCCTCTGTGGCAAAATAATTTGGACTGCCTGTTTTTCTGTTTCCTAAAACTTCTGTATCAGACTGCCAGATATAGCAAATAAAAAGTACAGGATGGGCTTGGTGCCTGTGGCTCAACGGGCTAAGGCATCAGCCACGTACACCTGAGCTGGCGGGTTCGAATCCAGCCCCCGGGCCCGCCAAACAACAATGATGGCTGCAACCAAAAAATGGCCAGGCGTTGTGGCGGGTGCCTCTAGTCCCAGCTACTTGGGAGGCAGAGGCAAGAGACTCGCTTGAGCCCTGGAATTGGAGGTTGCTGTGAGCTGTGATGCCATGGCACTCTACCCAGGGCGACAGCTTGAGGCTCTGTCTCAAAAAAAAATAAAAAAATAAAGTACAGGATGCCCAGGTAAATTTTAACTTTGTCTTATTAGTGAGTAATTTTTTGGTATAAATATGTTCTACATATCCCATGTGACATTTATGTATTTTATCTAGCTTGTCTTCTTTTGTGTCAAGTTGAAATTTGCTTACATTTGCAGAAGGTACACACTATACTAGTTGTATTCCTATAAACGAATGGGCTTTCAAGATTTTCTAGAAGAAAAAGATCAGCCGCTAATCCTAGCACTTTGGGAGACCGAGGCAGGTGGATCACCTGAGTGCAGGAGTTCCAGATCAGCCTAAGCAAGAGCAAGATCTGGTCTCTAAAAAATAGTTGGGCATGTGGCAGTTGCCTGTAGTCCCAGCTACTTGGCAGGAGGCTGAGGCAAGAGGATTGTTTGAGCCTGAGAGTTTGAGGTTGCTGTGAGCTATGACACCACCACACTCTTCTGAGGGCGACAGAGACTATTTCAAAAAAAAGAAAAAGATCACCTCATTGTTGTTCATTTTCTGATATAAAACTGTGATAGCCAAGAGACAAAAAGTGAGTCATTGATAACCCCAGGAGGTGATCAAAATATACCAATTTTGAACTGAAGGCAATTGAGAAACAGTAGACACAGGAAGAGGTCTGCCTTCTCCCTTTCTGCCTAAAATCAGAGAATAACTTTCCCTTTGTAAAGGTGTTCTCTCTTCTACCACAAAGACTTGAGATGAAACCCAGGTGAATATACATAGTAAACCTTAATAAACAACTCTTAACCTACATCTCATAATCACTTTCCCATAATTTACTGCCCTTAGGAGCCCAAGTCACTAACCTTTGTCTAATCTCTTCCCCACAATTTATCATCCTTTGTTAAAATCACATATAAGCCCCCTTTGGGTTTTCACTTCTGTGAAGCCCCCATGCAAGTAAAGATATTAAAATATATATGCCTTTTCTCATGTTAATTGTATGTCTTCTTTAATTTACAGGCTCCGGGTAGATACTGTATCATGGAAATAAAACTCATCCTGAACAATATAATATAAATCTAATTCATAGTAGGTCAGAGCAAAGGAATGAGGAAAAAAAAAAAAAGTTGCAAAAACTTTTACTACAACTAAACATTGAAAAATCAATCAATTTATTTTTTTTTTGAAGTTACAGACAAAGCTCAAGTGTCTCCAGCTTCATCAACACAACCTGTTTTTCTTGCCCTGGTTCTCTTCTCAATCTATGCGGCCCTAGACATGTAGGAAAACAGCTTTGGAAAGCATCAAGAGCAGTGGTTCTCAACCTTCCTAATGCCGTGGCCCTTTAGCACAATTCTGGTGGGTCATGACCCACAGGTTGAGAACGGCTGATTTAGAGAAGAGACCTGTGTCTATCTTCCAAACCCACCAACAAGATTAATGTTCCCAGTGGAAGGGGGTGCTAGCAGTAACTACAACAATGATAAGAATGGCTACAAACATCTGTTGAACATTTAATACGTGCCAAGCACTATGCCAAGTTCTTTAGTATGTTATTCTGTTCATTTCTTATAATAACCCTGTGAGGTCAGAGAGATTAAATAATTTTCCCAAGGCCACACAGTTTGTAAATGGCTGGATCAGGGCTCAAACTAAAGCCCCTGTGACTTCAGATCCCAATGGCTTAGCTTCTATGCAGTATTATAAACAATGTTTTTCCCTATTTATACTAATATGGTCTTTCCAGAAGACTTCTGTACACGTACAGAGAAAGTAGCCTTAACCATTAGAAGATAGGGCCAATTTTCATGGAATATTTTTCAATTTGACCGGTGGAAGAAAAACTAAAGTAGGAAAAAGAGAATCACAGAATGTCCAGTGAGAAATTTCAAAAACATTTTAAGAATTGAGCAGTGCCTGGGGCTCAAAGGAGTAGGGTGCTGGCCCCATATGCTGGAGATGGTGGTTTCGAACCCAGCCCCGGCCAAAAATTGCAAAAAAAAAAAGAATTCAAATATACTAAACTATTTGAGTGGAGAGAACAGAAAGGGGGCTCTGATTACTGAGTGTCTGAGCCTCACTATACACATATTCATCCCCTGCCCCAAACCTGGTCCTGTACCCAGACAATTAAGTCCTCTCCATTCTCCAGGTTATTGCCAGTTCCTCTGTAGCTAGGATTCTCTTTTTAAAGCCTGCTTTCTCAGGCAGCACCTGTGGCTCAATGGAGTAAGGCGTTGGCCCCATATGCCAGAGGTGGCAGGTTCAAACCCAGCCCAGCCAAAAACTGCAAAAAATAAAAAAATAAAGCCTACTTTCTCAAACTTAGTACTTGCTGATATCTGGAGCTAGATAAATCTTTGTTGTGGGGCTTGTTCTATACATTCTAGCACATTTAGCAGCATCCTTGGGCTCTACCTGCTAGATATGTATAGCACCTTTCTAGTTGTGAAAATTAAAAATGTCACCAGATATTGCTAAATGTGCCCTGGGAGATAAAATAGATCTTTCCTCCCACTATTTTAAACACCAATCAACTTGATCATGTCACTTGCCTACTTAAAAACATAAAAACACTCAGCACTGCCTAAAGAATTAGTTTGTGTGTTTTCTCAGGATTTTATATCTACCTTCATTTTTATCCTTATTTTATGGTCATTTACTTGCCTATTTGTTTCTTTTTCTAGATTGTGAGCTCCTTGATAGGAGAGAAAATGTCATATTTCTTCAGGTAGGCCAGGTGCAAGAACCCACTCTTATAACCCTAGTTCTTTGGAAGGCTGAGCAAGGAGTTCAAGACCAGCCTGAACAACACAGCAAGACTCCATCTCTGTAAAAAATTTAAAAATTACCCAGGCAAGGTGATACATGCCTGTAGTCCTCACTACTTGAGAGTCTAAGGCAGAAGGATCACTTGAGTAAAGAAGTTTGCAGTGAGCTATGAGGATGCCATTGCACTCTAGTCCAAGCAACAGATTGAGACCCTGTCTCAAAAAAAAATTTTTGCCACCAACAGTGACTAGCATGAAATCTACTGAAGAGTAGGTTTACCATTAATGTTTATTCACTTATATATATTCATTCAACAAATATGTATTGAGCTCATAGCCCATGCTGAGCACTAGAGATTCAGCATGAACAAGACAAAGTTCCTCCTATGGTGGCATTTACAACCTAGTTAATTTCCCAGAAAATGCACACACATTCACCAATGAGTGCCCTGTGTTGTATTATTTTACTCTACAAAGGGCTATAAGCCCTAGAAGGAAAGACCTATTCACTGTATTACAATTGTAGGAATGGGGGCTTGGTGCCTGTGGCTCAGTGGGCTAAGGCACCAGCCACGTACACCTGAGCTGGCGGGTTCGAATCCAACCCGGGCCCGCCAAACAACAATGACAGCTGCAACCAAAAAATGGTCAGGCGTTGTGGCGGGCGTCTGTAGTCCCAGCTACTTGGGAGGCAGAGGCAGGAGACTCGTTTGAGCCCAGAAACTGGAGGTTGCTGTGAGCTGTGATGCCAGAGCACTCTATCCAGGGTGACAGCTTGAGGCTCTGTCTCAAAAAAAAAACAAACAAGTGTAGGAATGGGAGGGAGATAAGGTGGAAGGTTAGACTGTTTAAAGGCAGGCATGACCTCCCAATGCTGGAGCCCTCTAACATTCATTTAATAAAGCTTTAAAAGTTGAATTCTAAACCTTGCAGAAAGGTGACTCATTCTCTAGGACTCTGAATCAGGAAAAAGTAGATGAATAATTAAAAAAATGATTGTTAATCAGAGGAAAGGGGGAGGGTAAAGGGGAAGTGATCTGAATTGGTCTGGAAACCACGTCACTGTAAGCAGATGGGCCCCCAGGAGGTGGAAGGGTAGGAGGTACACGGCCAGGCTCAGAGAGCAGCTGGATGGCAGCCAGAATGGTGTCTCATAGCCCCGACAGGGCCTTCTGCTGCAGCACCAGCACCATCCTCCAGGAACCACACAAACATCCAAGACTCAGATACGCCTTCACTGCCTTGGAAAGGAATGTCTGTTTCCCGGGAAGGATGGGGGACATAATCCCAGCTGCCCCAACTGCCAGGTACATCTGGAGAGCAGGAATGCCATGCTGGTGGGGAAAGCAGAAAGGCTATCTGTCCTGAGGTTGGGGTCCCTAGAAGTATAGTTTGTGGTGAGGACTCTTATTCAAGTGACTTGCTGGGGAAGTAGAGAGGAAGGAGGGAAGCAGGGGAGGACAAGTTTCAAAGCTGATAGGAATGTGGTCTCCGCCAGAAACACCCTTCAGCCTGATTCCATCTGGGCTCAGGCACATGAATGGCACCACAGGACTAGGCCCACCCTGAGGCAAAGGGGATTGGCTTTGTGTAACCCCTTGCCCCTCAGTCACTAGCCAACATCTGAGGGCAAGGACGAGCCTGTCAGTGGAGGGCAGTCCTTCAGAGAAGGGGCAGCTGTGAGCTGTCATCAGCCAACCCTCACAGAAGCTGGGGAAGGGGTGTGCCAACCAGCAGAGCCCAGCCCCACAGGATCCACTGAACCTTGTGTTTGACCGTGGCTTCTGGATAGGGACAGACCGACACCACAGAGGCCTCCTCAGAAACCCTTGTGTCATACTATTTCCTTTGTGAGGCTAAACAAAGTGATCTTTGACAAGATGGGCCAGTCAGGGAGTGAGGTTGGGAGTGGAAGTGGCAGGCCAGAGCAAGCAGGCTGACCCCAAGCCCTGGCAGTGTCAGCCCTTAAAAGGAAGCCACAGTGCGATAATGTCACAGAACTGGCACCCCTCCAGCAAGATGGAGTCTGAGCCTGGGTTCCTAGGAAAGTCGGAGGAGTTGGGGTAAGAAGTGACGAGAAAGAGTGAAAGGAGAGGGAGGGAGGAAGAGGTGTTTCAGGCCAGAAGGAGCATGGTCGCTCTCCACATAGCTAGGCTGACGCTCTCCCCATACAGCTAGCCCAGCTGGTGCGCCCCCTGCCCTTCCTCTGAGACCCTTCAGGCATCCCACCTCCTCCAAGAAGCTGCCCGATCCTCTGCAGTCCACAGGGGGTCTCTCCCAGTGGGCTCCTGTAATACCCCTGAGGACCCCTCACTGCTGGGCGCTGGGCTCTGTCAGATGCGGCCCATGCACCATCCTTAAGCACGTTCATGCGGGGGGGGAACCTGTCTTCTTCAAGCCTCTCTGTCCTATTCCTCTACAGCACAGAACCTAGCTCTCACAGGGTGCCTGATCAATCTATGTCTGTGGATGTGGCAGGTGTAAAAGTCCCCTGAGGACAAGGCTGCACTACCTGATGTTCCAGATGGAGATGTTGATAACAGGCAACAAGGGGGGCCAGGCCTAAAGTAGGGAGGGGACAAGGGACAGGCAAGAAACCAGGCACCATGCTTAAAGACCAGGGCTATAGAAATGGCTGAGTCACAGCTCTCCTGCCGCATAAGCCCTCACTGGTGCCAAAGGACAGACCACAGGGCCAGCAGGGACAATGGTGACCTGGGCTGTAAGCTCAGACAAGTCAGAAATCATACATGACCCGTTTACCTATGTGGACTGAATACAGGCACAGAGGTGATCAATGGATGTGTGCCCCTGAGTATCTGTCTCTGGAGAATGTGGTGATGGCACCAAGAGTCCAGATCAGAGGCCAGTAGTGCACCTGACACCTGGCAAGAAGTGGCAGAGGGAAGCTGCAGTGGCTGCCTGCAGTTCCCTCATGGATTAGCGTTGAGGACTAGTTGTTCTTATGGAAACCAGGGCTACCGACCCAGTCAGTTGTTTTGTGGGTTTAGTAGGGCCGGCAGCCAAAGGAAACACACTCTGGCTGGCATCCCTCCCACACTGCCTCACTCCAGACCAGGAACAATCAGGCCACGAGGAGGAGAGAGGTGCCATCTGCCTCTCCTGGGGCAACCCTGTCCCTTCAATGCCACGACCTCCGCTGGGTCTCCCACTTCAAACACACCCATTTCCCTTGGTACTGTGAATTAGATGTAAATACTATCAAATACTAATGTGAATTAAAATTTCTGCCTCACCCCCTAATTCAAACAGCTATTGTTTGTGTGTGTGCATTTGTGTGTACCTAATCTCTCTCCCACTTTCCTCCAAACTCTCTCTAAAATCTTGTAAACAGGTTCGGTGCCTGTGGCTCAACGGACTAAGGCACCAGCCACGTACACCTGAGCTGGTGGGTTCGAATCCAGCCCGGGCCCGCCAAACAACAATGATGGCTGCAACCAAAAAATGGCCGGGCGTTGTGGTGAGCACCTGTAGTCCCAGCTACTTGGGAGGTGGAGGCAAGAGACTCACTTGAGCCCAGGAACTGGAGGTTGCTGTGAGCTGTGATGC